>CM041776.1:287839864-287922364 GCA_023374045.1 Limonium bicolor | reverse complement strand
GAGACTGAGTCAACTCCATCCCTCTCCTGCAGCCCGAGTACATGTGCGTCCCTTAGTGGCCGCACTCGTCCTCGGAACCATCAGGCCTTCAACACCCAACAGCCAAAGACCCCAAACTAGTACAAGTCAGTAAGGTGTGCCGACGCGGGCCACGTTGCACCTTGTCTCTGCTCTTATCCAAGACTCAACGCTTACCAAACCGTAAGACGGCTCGGATGTGCAATGCCCCTTGCACCTTTCGTGGCAAGGGTCAAACTATCAGGACAACCCCTAGTTGTCTTGTGCCAGTGGGCACACTAGCATTCACAACCTAAGGGCCAGCATTGACCACAACATGCTCATTGCCTCTTGGAGTTGCCACCAAGCCACCCTAGTAGCATGCATGCCCAAAGGCATGCCCGGTCCTCATCACACCCGGACGGATGCCCTCTACAACACCCATTAACTAACCTAAGGGTCAGCACTAAGCACAACATGCTCATACTTTTGAAGTCGCTACCAAGCCACCCTTGCAGTGTGCATGCCCAAGGCATGTCCGGTCCTCACCAGGCCCGAACGGATGTCCTCTACAACACCCGCTAACTCGGTCCTCGCCCGAGTCACAAGCTGGCGCAACTCAGCTCGGCCAAGTCCAACGCATCATGCCCTTCAACTAATGCCCGCCCCTCAGACCTTCATCCTCGGGGTCTTAAGGACCGTGAAACTTAAGGGACTAGGTCAAAGCGACAATCAAGTATGGAACTGATAATCAATCCCAACACAAGTCTAAGCGGGTACCAACCAAAGGGCAAACTAGCACGGAACTACTTGTCACCAAGCAGCTCGCTAAAAAGAGGCATGACAAACTCCCCCACCAAAGCTCTTGTCATCCCCGACAAGATACAACGATGAGTCTTAGCTCAACTAAGGAGGCACATTAGGGGTGCTCCCATAACAACCTTGCCCTTTCTCCTTTGTGTTGAAAGGGGATGTTGTGGCAGAACATGATTCAAGGGTTGTCATAAGTCCTCGACTATGCTTTGTAGACTTCAACTGCTTGAGCTTAAGATGGTCTCACCAGAATCTAGTGTTGGGAATCTTGTTGTCGTATTATGTTGAAAAGGGGCTGATTGGCCCATCTTACTTGCTGGTACTTGTACTATGAACTTTAATTCGCTTAGTCTTGTGGTTTTGTGTGAAAGATTTGCTAACTACGGTGACCTAGAGCAGAATTAACGGTGTGATCCAAGCCCAAACTACCTTTGGCTCAAGATGGGGCTTGAGACCGATGTGGCTTCGTGCTACCAAGTGTTGGGTGCACTTGCAAGTTGCCTTGCGGTGCCGCGATAGTTACTATATTGCGTAGTTTAGCAAGAAGTGGTGTGGTCCCCTTGGGGCCCCACGCCTGTGGAAGGTCCCAGAGTTCTAGTGGAAGTGTGGCTTTGGCCCAAGGCTCCACCATGGTGGAACCTAGGGAATTTTCTAACAGTACTTGGATTTAGCTGGAGACACACTTGCATCTCAGGACCGGTAGGAAGTTTCTTTGTGAGACGTCCAGACTTGTGTCCGAACTTGGATGTTTGGACGCAAACCGGGACTCAAAACAGGGACGTCCGAACTTATGTCTGGACTTGGAAGTTTGGACAAGGTCCGAAGAGAATTCCTCACTTGGTCCGGACTTGTGTCTGAGCTTAAAAGTTCAGACAGAGCCCAAATCTTCAACCCAGATGCGTCCTCACATGCTGTTCGGACACAACAACAGGAGAAAAGAGAGAATACATGTGGGGTCTGTCTGAACATACTCCTTCGGACGGAAGTTCGAACAAGACTAAAAATTGCAAAATGAGCAGGAAAAACCCTCTAAACAACACCAAAACTCCATATTCAACATTCTCTCATATGATAATGTCAATGATGGTTCAAAACTGAAGTACTCTTTGCAATTATTCAATAACAAACCAAGTCTTCAAATGACCACAGTGGAATATAAAAATGAAATCCAAGGCATTGTAAAAAACTAGTCACTTGACCACGAATCAGTGTTTTCAATAGACACATCCCTTTCCAAAAGCATAAATATACACATTCCTGTTTTATCAAATATATACAAATCTTCAAAGGTATGTATAATGATAAAATAGCTACTATGACAAAAATATGTTTGATTAGTACCATATTAAAAAATCAACCATAATAAATAAAAACAATAATTTGGGTGTGTATATTAGTTGTTGTCGGAATTCTGATTGCGAGTGATGAATTTAGGTTTAAAATTAGGTAGATTATTAATAGTATTGTGATTATTATTACTGGATTCTAGATTCCGAGTGTGTTGACGGTCGGTGCTATTGGTTGGCGTGATTATCTTTGCTTATTGGTTTAAGCATGTATTTCAGGTAAACTACTATGTTCATGCAAATTGCTTCTTCCTAAATTGTTGATATTTGGTGGTTGTGTTTGAACTTTGATAATGGTTTTAGTTGAGACTGGTTGGAGATTGATGATTGATATTTTGGGAAATACTTCCTGTGGCTATTTGGAACTGGAGCATCCTATAAACCTTGTTAATTGGAAAAGTATGGATTTGTTATGAATTTTGGTGGATTTATTTCTTGGTTGAGATTGATTGAGGATTGATGGTGGATTTGTTATAAATTTTGGTAGATTTCTTAGTTGAGATTGATGAAGGATTGATGATTTATTATAAATTATGGTGGATTGAGATGTTATCAAGAGAATTGATTATTGAGATGAGTTATATTTGGAATGTCTGATATTGATCTGGGAGACTTTCACTAGGTTATTTTATGATTGTACACATTGGTACACAGAAAAGTAAACATATTGCGCTGCGACCACTATATCATAGTTTAAGCTCTATAGATCTACTTCTTCGTGGTCAGAAGTACCCTTAGAAGGGTGTGCACACTTAAAGACTTAGAGTGAGGTGGAATTATATTTGCGACCCCACTAGTTAGGTGTTCGTTGGTGGAATTATATTTTGCGGCCCCACTTGTTTGGGTGTCTGTTGGTTGCCGGTTGAAAGCTCACTTTTTTTTTGATAATTAAGGGCATAAAGCCATATAAACCGCAAAGCGGTACAACAAAAATTTAGCACACAAGCTAGACTTACAAAGATCACCATACCTTACTAAAACTATCCCTACAAAACAAGCCAAAGCTATTACATCTCTAACTCTTAGATTTTGATCTACTCTTGCTTTTACTAGCAACCTTTCCAACATGGAAGAACTTATTGAAACGTAACAAAGGCTTCTTAGGCCTCGAGTCCATCCTGGAGTTAGCTATAGAAGAGCTCCGCAAACATCTATCTATGCCATCCTCCTGCCTGTCAGAATCAGCTTGGCACCGCTGCTCTGAAATAATATCTTTGAAGTTAACAAGAGTGCGTCCTTCATCTTGGACATGGCAACCAAGATCCTTAGCGAGCTTGAGGGTCAGCCTTGCTTCCTCCTTCACAAAATCCTCTTTAGGGTCAACGTCCGGCTCCACACTTACCATTGTGTGTATTGGTGTGATGGATATAAATTGTATCCTTCTTCCTAATATAGATTGATGCGGTCATTTGACTTGTCATTATTGTGTTATACGTATATATATGTATATATAATATGGATTGATATTGTCGATTGATTTGTTGTTATTTTATCATATATATATACATATAGACATATATAATATGGATTGATATCATCGATTGATTTGTTGTTATTGTATTATATATATGTATAATATGGATTGATTTTGTCTATTGACATGTTGTTGTGTTGTTATATGTATGTCAAACGTTTACAAGTAAAATGAATTTTACATGGTGAAACGGTGGTTTATTCAGTTTTTCTGATTTGTGCGGTCCCTTTGTGTGTTATTATGTTTTCTGGCCGCAGGTAACGAAGCTGATCTGAATGTGAAAGCGTGAGAGTTGGGTTTGGGGAATTAACATAGACTCCACTTCGATTAATTTAAAATATTTATATGGTTTATAGTTTCACATAGACTAATTATATTTCTTAGATGTTTTCGTATTTATGTAGTTGGTGTTTTAAGCTTTATTTATTTATTTGTTTATTTATTTATTTATTTACTTGTTTATTAGATTGTAAAGGTTGAAGTTTCTTTATATAGCCCTAGCACTCACTAGGTTGTGAGTGTGGCGGTAACACCCGTTAGGTTTTGTCTTCCGTTGCTGAGTAGATAATAGGTTAAAATTGGTTTTAATTTATACTTCGACCTTAAAAAATACCGGCAAGTTTTTAGGGTGTTACATATAGTTTCCTTGCAGTAGCTCATGTCAAAAGCAGGGATCGTTGTCCAGTTGCCCAGGATGAAGTTTTGAATTTAGGCGATAGAGTGGAAGTTTTTGTTGATGGAAGCAAGTTGGGAACTTCAGCGTATGGAGTTGATGTGTCTATCGACAGGGAAATGGTTCTATTTTAGTCGTAGGAATGAAGGGAGAGTAGTTGGATCTTCATCCAGGTTTGGTGGAAGCGAAAGCTACGAAGTTCCAACTACAATGCGCTCTAGCTGCTCAGTTTAGGAGCGTTATGATAAATTATGATTGTAAGTCAATTCTTGATTTTGTTAAGCACACTGGATAGGTGACTTTTGATGTACAAATAGTTGTGAATGATGTTCTGCACCTATCAGTCTAGTTTTAATGAATGCCAGTGGCGTTTTGTCCCTAGAAAGGATAATGTTAGTGCGCATGTACTGGATAATGTTGTAAGGGGTAGAACGGATGAGGTTTTTTTGGATGGATTTGCTACCTGATTGTGTAAGACGTTTGTGTAATAGTTAATGAATAGAGTAATGTTGGTTTTTAAAAAGAAATCTTCATTTATGTGTTTCTGTATGATAGACACACCAGTGCCAAATTGTGCACAAATGAATTCATCATTCTTTTGGGTTTTTTTATAACCAGCATACATTCCATTAACTAAAAAGACGTTTTTTTTTTCAAAGTCATAAGCATATTATTAGTGGTAACTAATGTTTTGGATACAATAAGGGATGCCTCTAGTCTAGATACCCACACAAAAAATTTCTCATGCCCATATTAGCCATGATATGTGCATCCACATTCGAGTCCCTAGCTATATGAGACCATGTGCAATACTCAAATTCAAAAGCAAGACACAACACGTCGTTTAAAATAAATGGAACATCATCTCTAACTAGTTCCAAATCTTTCAGGAACTTAACAATAGAAAGACAATAAGAGAATACATGGACATATGGAGATTCAAGTCTTTCCACAACTTCCAAGCTGAAGAAAACTACTTTTGCTTTAGCAATTTAAGGTGCCTAAGAGACCTCACTATGTTTAATACCTACGGCTTGGGGAAGGCCTTGTGAGTCACGACAGATAACCTCCATTCCAGAACCATTATGAGTAGTACTTCCGTCAATAAAGATGCGGGTGGAATTTAGATCAATGACTTGATCATGGTGCCCTGTGGTGATTGTGACCCCTTCATTAGCATTGGTAACATATTGGAGGAAAGAATCTGCATGGTCCATTTCTTGATTAAAAGATTGAACCACCACGTGCTGCAGTTAACACCTTGCAAACCACAATTTGCAGGCAGTCTGGATAATCTTCTTCACACTGTTTACGTCTTTGTGAAGATAGATATGAAGAAACTAATCCCTAAGGGAGTGATCATTAGTCATGCTCTTTGGCAGGTTAATTTGTTCGAACGTCCACCATTGATGAACCAAGGGGCAAGATAGGATGACATGCAACATATTCTCAGTGTCACCACAGAAGGTGCATTGGCTCTCAAGTTGGGTTAATCCTGCATCTTTGCTGTAAGATCGCTTTGCATGACAAGATACCGTGGAGGATTTTTCAAGCGAACAAGATAATTCTTTGAGGGAGACCACACTTCTTAATTCTCCTCATAGCCAAACCCACCGAGTTGCCATATGACGTGGAGCTTTCATATTGAGACTTAATAAATTGGGCCATGTGATAAGTCGGTCAAATTGAAAGACTCAATTCTTAGCTTTCTCCCACGTCCATCGATCTTGGCAAGGGGGGTTGGGGAGAACCGTGTGAAGGATGAGATAAGCGTCATCGGGGTGGAACCATTTCTTAACCTTAGCTTCATTCCAAGTTGGAGGGTAGGGTTCGATGAGCCATGAAACCTTGCCACTGCTTGACATGTTGGGGGATAAACCACTCCCATGGTTTGCCATTTTCCTTATCAAGAAGCCATATGTTCGTCATACGGATGGACAAATCATTACCCATAACCCTCTGCATCCTTCACGAATAAGATAAAGAGCATCCCAGAGAGATCTTCATCCGGAATAGGTCAACTTCCCAAGTGAGAATCAAGAAGAGCAGAAGAGGTGAAATACCTTGGCTTTAAGGAGGCATGAAACCAGGAGATTTGGCTGTTGGATGATTCGTCATAATTGTCGGGCAAGTAGAGCATCATTAAAGCATCTCAAGTCATGGAAGCCCAACCCACTTTCATTATGGCTTTTACAAAGAGTGTACCACTTTTCCAACTAATACCCCTTTAATTCAATGACCTAGTCCATAAAAAAATCCTTGTAATCCCATAACATAGGAGGGTATAACTTGTAGAATGGTTTTAAATAGAATACCTCTAATTGCTTGAGACACCACTCTCTCCCATAAATGAATTCATTAATTTATACACCCTATCTCTGATATAGTTAAAGGTTTGCCTCATGTGTTTACCAACATACTTGGAAAGCCTAGGTAGTATCCTACATCTTTAACTTCCTTAATTCCCATGAACTACAAAGAAAGTAAGCAACCCAACCAACAATGCATTGTTGCATAGAATAACAAACATTAAAAAAATCACATATAAAGAATAGGTGACTCCTAAACTCCTTTTCATAATGGAAAACACAGTAACTTTGAACAACAACAATGTTTCAACTCTTACTATATCCATAATAACAAGTCTATTCTAACCAGCCAACCACCAAACAGCAGTTACTTAAAAGTAACCAAATATGCCAAATAATTTTCTACCAACACCCTTCCTCCTCCTCCGGACACCATATACTGGCATCTCTTTGATGTAAGGACTTTAGGAGGTGTTTGTTTTAGGGTAATCAAGAAAGGGAATTGATTCCCTTTTCTGCTGTTTGTTTTACGAGTTTTTCCTATTTTCAGGAAAATGAAAGGGAATGAGATTACCCCAAAACCCTCTATCTTGATTCCCCACCCCAGACTAGGTAATGGGATTCTCTTTCTCATGTACACTTTGACCGGTGAAATATGACCATTGACTGATATCTGATGACCATTGACCGGTGAATGTTGACCGAAAATAAATGACTGTTGACCGGCATCCGAAAGTCATTGACCATTGACCGATGGCTGTTGACCGGGTATTTATTTCATTTCCACAGCTCAAACAAACAACCGGGAAAATCAAAGGGAATTTTTTTCCATTCCTCTTCATTCTCTTTCCTAATCCATTCCATTTCCCCTCCTTCAAACAAACACCCCCTTACTATAAACCACACACTTGTCCAAGATTATATCTCACAAAACCAGCTGTTTAGCTTCGTCCTTAACTCGAACAGCCGTGGAATGACGTAGTTTAATTTTTTAAAGTAGCAATTTCAACATGGACATGTTTAAATAATTCATAAATCACGCTAACTCAAGCAGCCCATCTCTTAACTTCCTCATAATAGCCTATCCCATCACTTCCCACATCAGCCAACATTGACCACTAGCTAACAATAAAAGAAAAATAAAATATCAAAACTGAAAAATAATGGGTCCATGTTCCTTTCTTCATCCTCACGGATGTCAATATTGATCCAAACCTCAAACCCGATTTGAAATCTACCCGTAAAAAGTCGGGTTCGGGTTTAGATTTTGACCTGATAATATTTTTAGGTCGGGTTCGGATTGGGCCATTTAAATCTGTCCGCTCCTGGTTCAGGTTAAACCCGCTAACCCATAACCCGGAAAAAAATTAATTAAAAATAGAAAATATGTTATATTTAATGACTTAAATTAATATTTAATGATTAAATTAAATATTTAGTCAGCAACTTAGGATTAAATATAGTACATAATAATTAGTATTAAATTATTATATTTATTTACTAAATAATCCAAAATTTTAAAAATAAAATAATTTTTTTAACAAATGGGTTAGGTTTGGGTCAACCCGCTCTGAGAAATATAACTCACTCCGGGTACGGGTTGACCTAAACTATTTTCAGGAACCTGACCACCGATTTTGACACTAGGGGTGATCATTCAGTTTGGATATTTTGGATTTATTCAAAAACCAAATTATCTAGACTTGCAATTTGACCCAACCCGAAACCCAACCCGAACCCAACCCATATTTTTGCGGGTTAGGGTCTTGATTATTGACCCATTTATTTTTTGGGTTGGGTTAAGGTGATAAGCTAATTTGTGGGTTGAGTTAGGGTAGAGATCTAAACCCATGACCCAACCCGAAACCCAGAAAATATATTTATTAATAATAAAAAGTAAAAAATATTAATTTACATATATATATATATCATTTTCAGATCAAACTATACTTTAGCCTTACGCTCAAGTACAGTTGGACTATCCAACCTTTAATAATATCACACAATCTTAATTAAGCAAACGACCCAACCAGTTGCATATCAAACAAAGGGCCCAACCAGACCTTAACATAATGTTGAAAACCCTAATGCTCGTCTTGCAAACTCACACCCATCTTTATTCTCTACGTCGTTGTTCACTCAAGGTTTGTTTTTCTTATTCTCACTGCCATTACGTTTTTGAGAACATAGGTATGTTTAGATTATCTAGATTGGTGAACAAAAGTAGTTGATATATATATTTTGTAAGATCATGATTATAGACCTCTCAATGAATTATGAAGCCAGCAATGCGAATACGTGCTGGATAAAAGTTTCTCAACTATTAGTAACGATTAAGTGAGCACTCAGTTTAAATGGGTGTAATTATTTTAAAACTAGAGGCTTTGAGTACTTAGTAATTATATCTAACTTTTAAAGACTTGTCTTTAGTGTATTTCTCTAATGCATAATGAAGATTTTCCTTTTCGTTCCCTTTTTTATTAAGAGCACTAAGATCATGTGCATGTCTAGATAGGATTCCTCCCCAACAGAGGTAGAGCTCTAGGCTTAGATTGATAAGAATAAACTTAGGGAAAAAGTATGAGTTACTCTATTAATGGAAAATTGGTGCAATACTTTAGATTCTTCGCATAACATGGAATTCGTTTAAAGTTGGATTGATCAAGTAAATATTACATCTCTTCCTTGTTCCATCAAAATTAGTGCGCCAACTAGCACTAGATGTTTCGAATTTTTTATTTCTTTCTACACTTAATCTATCTAAATTATTGTATGCTTAAAAAATGGGTTGGGTTAGGGTTGAAGGATTTTAAATGGGTTGGGTTAGGGTCATGATTTTTTGATCCTATCCATTTTTGGGTTGGGTTGGGTTGATGATATTAAAAATGGGTTGGGTTAGAGTTGATAACAGCCCGACCATCGACCCAAATTGCCACGTTTAAAATTAACCGATTTTGTTTTTTAGATTTTTAACCAAACTTTCTAACCGAATTTAAAATCATCAAATTATCCAAATTATAATTTGGTTTGGATTTTAGTTTTCACTTTGTCAAATTTGGTTAACCTGATTATCTAAATCTTCTTTACAAAAGAATATTCCATTTTCTAATTCTAGTCTTTCGTGACAAATAGTCAAACACAAACCCTAAATTTTGGTTAGTTGAAATCCAAACTAGCTAAATTTGGATTTCAGTTTAGATTTCAGTTTTCCACTCAAAAAGTTTCAGATTTTAAATAATTTGGATACCTGTTAATTCGATTTTGATCTTAATTTGGATAATTCAGTTTTTAACTAAAATAACCAAAATCTTTTTTACAATTTGAATTTCGTTATTATCGAAATACACATCTAAGGAGTGTTGGCGTACCGTTTTCTTTCTTCTCTGTCATAAAAGGTCGACTTGATATCCCTGAACGAAGCCATGAGACGACGGAAGAAAATTGTTCTCACACTATGGTCTGGAGGACCCCTTCTCCGCTTTGTCTTCCCTCCCTTCACCTATTATTAATATTAGGGCTTTGCCTGGCCTGCGTGAATTGGAAGCAACTAGCAAGGTAGTACGATTGAGGCAGAGAATCACAGGACTATTGAATCCATGAGCGCCCAGGCCACAAAATCCAAAGACACGCAGAACCGTAGATTTTTTTTGATAATTAGGTAGTCTTTATTGCCGCAAATATTTCGTTTTGGGTACATAGCCTACAAGCACACATGGCTACCCAAACCCCCAACCCAAAAATTGCCTCGTTAAAACCTCCATAGCCAAAACCCATTGGGAAAAAATACTATAGAGGAAAAAGAGTATAGTGTTTTGGACACAATACAACATTTCTAAAGGTAGAGCATGTCCTCCTTCAGGTTTCTCGAACTCACAAAACTATTACATGTCATAGGAAAATCAGGCCACCAGCATTTGGTCCATCACCAAACTCCTAGCTTTGTACGTGTAATTACCCTTTCTACTACCGGCGCCTCCTTCCGGAACACCACAACATTCCTTTCACTCCAAATGTTCCAAATGTCATAGAAAAACTTCGATCTCCAGATCTTGACCACCCTTTTGTTGAGTCAAATCCCCATCCAGTCTTCAAAGATTAAGGACGGGATATCTATAAAAGTGAACGAGACTTTCCACCAGCCAACTATTCCACTCCATGCCTGCAACGAGAATTCACAATGGAATATAATATGTGGACAAGTTTCCACGCATAATCTGTAGAATGGGCACCAGGTATGCCCTACCGGAATGACGTCCCTTTCAAACAATAAATCTTTAGTCATCAGCTTTTCATACACAAGAAACCATGCATGCATCTCTAATCTTGGTTCTGCTAGCCTATCCCATATGAATTTTACTATATCATAATTTAGTCCCACTGTATTACTTCCCACTAGATTGTGATATATCTTCTTTGAAGTAAAGCCATCCTCATAGTTTTCCCAGATGGCTCATCCGTTTGATCCTGCACTAGAGTTTACCCAGCCAGTAGGGAAAGCAATATGTTTTCCAGATCAATTTCATAGTTTAATAAGGGCTGACGCCATATAACATTCCCTAACCATTCACCATTCACCCATCTCTACAACCCGACCATCCTTATTTGTTAAGAAGTTAAAACACTGTGTTTCATTTAGTGTGGTTCTGTACCGTGTTTTCTTTAGTTTTTAGGTTAAGTAGTCGAGTCTAGGGTTCTCTCTGGGCGTGAGCTCGAGTTGCGTTTTTCCCTTTGGCTTAGAAGCCTTCCACGTCTGTTCGCTCTGTGTAGCAACCTTCCCCGATCTTTCCCTTTCACCTATTTGTTCTTGATTCATCTTCGTCTCAATATAATAAAAGATCCGAAGTTCTTTTCATGGTATCAGAGCGGGAATCGGACGAAGGAGCGTGATTTTGGCGAAATCTCAAACGCGACTGTGAAAGCGCAGCTGGGAAATTGTCTTTCGACAAAGATAGACGCAGACTCCGACGATGTCCTCCGACGATTTGAACAAGGAGAAGAACGAGGAAACGTCAGGCAAGAAGAGAGGAGACAGTGGAAGCGCAAGCATGGGAGGGTCGGATAATTCGGACCCGCTTTTCTTGGCGAACTCCGAAAGCCCAGGGGCTTTACTCACCGCGAGATTTGAGGGGAAAGGGTTCCGCTCATGGAAGCAAGGTATGACAATAGCCTTGAGAGCAAAAAATAAGTATTGCTACGTGGACGGATCTTTCACCAGACCTACCGATTCGGAGACGAAAGGAAAAGCTTGGGATCGGAGCAACTCGATGGTGATAGCTTGGATACTCACCGCTCTCGACAAGGATATCGGGGATACAGTTCTATACTGTAAGACAGCGGCAAATATGGACCGAGCTGTCGACGCGGTATGAAGAAGCCAACGCCGCCCAAATTTACGAACTCCATCAGAGTCTGATAGAAACTAAGCAAGAAGGAAGCACCATTAGGGAATACTATGCGAAGATGAAGAAAATATGGGATGAACTAGATTCTTCCCAAGAAGCTCCTGACTGCGATTGTGAGGCTAAGGTTGGGTATCAAGAAATTTTCCGTCGACAGAGGGTGGTTCAGTTCTTGATGGGGCTGTCTGAGAAATTTGCGATTGTACGGGGGAACATTCTGATGATGTCACCGCTCCCGTCGATAGCCCAAGTATATTCCCTACTCATCCATGAAGAACGTCAAAAATTGGTATGTTCATCGTCCAAGGGAGAGAGCAGCTTGTCTTTTGCGGTGGAGAACAAGAAGAGTAAATCTCCAACATCAAAGGATGGAAAGCGCAACACCCTTCAATGCACACACTGCGGAAAAACTGGGCACACAGTTGAACGGTGCTATCAGATCCATGGGTTTCCTCCATCCTGGAGGAAAGGGAAGAGATATGCCGTGGCCAATGTAGATGCCAATCAAGGTTCCAATGTTACGCAGGCAGGGCAAGAAGGGAGTAAGCCCATGTTCTCACTGGAGCAGGTCAACCAGTTGCTGTCTCAATATGCCAAGAACCAAGAAAAGGAACATAGCAATACTACTTGCGGTTTTGTGGGTACTGTCTCTAACTCCCTTACTAAATTTAACTCCAATAATATTTATCATGAAAAGAGAAAGGAAGGTAAGCATAAGATGAAAACACCGATGCCCAACTGCTTTGCTTTTACAAACCTGTGTGATAAACATGATGATCTAGATAGCTCTCTGTTCTCTGATGTTCCCTGGAACTTGTGTGCCACTGACCCTGATATGCATTATCACTCTGAGTGTCATCCGAAGAACAAGATTGGTATATTTGACAGTCTCGGCTGTTCTGTTGATCATTCCAAAGTGTATCATGATTTTGATAAGACACAAAGAAATGATTTGTGGCATTATCAGCAAACCAATGAAACCCAGAAAATTGCCTTTAATTCCACAGAGACTACAACACACTTAGCAAAAAGGTGGATTCTAGATAGTGGGGCCAGTGATCATATGTGCTGTGACTTAGGCAAATTTGTTAAGTTCAGATCCTTAGAAAAGGAACACACTATAGGTATGCCTGATGGTCACCCCCAAGTTGTTAATGTCATAGGAAGTGTCAAAATTGGGAGAAACCTAATCTGGAAGATGTTCTGTTTGTTCCCAGTTTTAAGTTTAATCTAATCTCTATAGGGAAGTTAGCCAAACAGCTAAAAGGGAAGATCTATTTTGATGACACTTCTTGCAATTTTCAGGAATGTGATACAATGCTAGAACACATAATTGGGAGGATGACAGCTGGTCTGTACCTCTTAGATGAGTCCTCTGCCTGCAGTGAAAACAATTTCCAGA
The DNA here is from genome assembly GCA_023374045.1 of Limonium bicolor. NCBI lineage: Eukaryota > Viridiplantae > Streptophyta > Magnoliopsida > Caryophyllales > Plumbaginaceae > Limonium > Limonium bicolor. Next base: position 287,908,951 of record CM041776.1, on the reverse strand, counting down.
CCTCAATGACCACCATCCTTTGTAGCACTAGACGCATGATAGATTCCTTCAATTGTAATGATATAGTCAGTTTGTGGCATCATAGACTTGGGCACTTGCCCATAGCTAGGCTGAAAAAATTGAAACTGTTTGATAAAAGTTTAGGCAATAGACAATTTCTGTGTGAGTCTTGTTGTAAGGCCAAGAGCCATAGACTTCCCTTTCCTATTAGTGAAATAAAGTCTACAGACATTTTTGAGTTGATTCATATAGACCTGTGGGGGCCCTATGGGGTCAAAACTCATGATAATTTTAGCTATTTCCTTACTTTTGTTGATGACCTTTCTCGTGCTACCTGGGTTCATATGATCAAACAGAAATCAGATTGTTTTGAAGTAATAAGACATTTCATAGAAATGGTAGAAACCCAATTTAAAAGAAAGGTGAGATGTATTAGGACTGACAATGCATATGAATTGGGGGCCACAAGGGAAGGAGTGGAGTATCTGAGAGGGAAAGGAATACAACACCAAATGAGCTGTGCTTACACACCTCACCAGAATGGGGTGGTTGAGAGGAAGCATAGGCATATATTAGAAACAGCAAGAGGATTAATGTTTCACACAGGATTACCTAAGGGATTTTGGGGAGAAAGTGTTCAAACTGCAGTGTACCTTATTAATAGAATGCCCCTAGATGTTCTTAAAGGTAAAAGTCCGTTTAGTATACTTCATGGCAAAGAACCAGATTATGCAGAACTGAAATGTTTTGGATGCTTAGCTTTTGCTCATATCAATGCCCCTTTGCATGACAAATTCCATCCCAGATCTGTTAAGTGTATCTTTCTTGGGTATTCAGCAAACAAAAAAGGTTACAAGCTCTTTGATTTAGAAAACAAGAAAATCTTAATAAACAGAGATGTGCAGTTTTATGAAAATGTATATCCTTTCAGGGATCAACAAGAAGTTCTTGCTGATATTTCTATCAATGAACCTCCCAATATTTTTATACCTGTTGAACATTCTAACCACTGTGATGAGGTTGTCAAAGATTCAGTTGTTAGTAGGTCAGAAGGTGCAGATGAATATCTTGATGAGACAAGCAGGCATGCCATTTCCAGCAGAGAAGAAGAGTGTGAAGAGATAAATACAAGGCAAGGAGAAAGTGATGAAGGAATCGAAGAGAACAATCAACAACCTGTAGACACAACTCACGAAGAGCTGAGAAGATCAACAAGAGAAAGGCATCCACCCAAGTACCTTGAGGACTATCAGCTGGGGAGTGCAGAGTTTTTCTCAGGGAAGTCTCCAGATCACTTTACTAACTTACTATGTCATAGGATTTTGTTAAATACGTATTTAAATAAAGGTGGTTCTGATTCTGTTGTTTGCACAACTAAGCATGCTTGTCTGAATGCATCTCCACCTACTGTCTGCATCTATCAATCTGATCATACACTGTGTCTGGCTGAGAGAAATAAAATAGAACCTGAGGATTACTATGAAGCTGTCAATGATAAAAATTGGGTTAAAGCTATGGAAAATGAGATAGAAGCCTTGGAAATAAACAAGACTTGGGAAATTGTTGACTGTCCTAAGGGGAAGAAACCCATAGGTTCAAAATGGGTTTACAAGATTAAATATAAAGCTGATGGGACCTTAGGGAGATATCAGGCAAGGTTAGTTGCCAAGGGGTACAATCAGAGGCTAGGGACAGATTATTTAGAGACTTTCTCTCCGGTGGTCAAATTCACAACTATTAGAGCAATAATTATCCTTGCTGTTAAAAGGAAATGGGATATAAAACAGCTAGATATAAACAATGCTTTCTTGCATGGTGATTTGCATGAGGAAGTATTTATGGATCTTCCACTTGGGTATAAAACAGAAAATAGAGGAAAGGTTTGTAGACTACGAAAATCTTTGTATGGCCTGAAGCAAGCTTCAAGGCAATGGCATGAAAGATTGAGTAGTTTTCTTACAGCTCTAGGTTTTATACAATCCATGAATGACTATTCCTTGTTTACTAGGAAAGATCAAGGGAAAATTACCATTTTAGCTGTTTATGTGGATGATATATTGCTCACTGGGGATGACACCAGCATGATTAAGAAAGTTAAGAATTCCTTGCATCATGAATTTAAAATCAAAGATATAGGAGGCTTGGGTAGATTTCTAGGGCTGGAATTTATCAGAACAGAAGCTGGCATCATTCTAATGCAAAAGGGTTACAGTAAAGCACTTGTCTCTGAGTTTGGGTGTGAAAAATCAAAAAATGCTGTGGGTCCTCTTCATCTGAGTACGAAGTTACTATTGGAAGATGGGAAACCTCTAGAGGATCCGCTGGTATATAGGAGACTAGTGGGTAAAATGAATTTCTTGACTCACACTAGGCCTGATTTGTCCTTCTCTGTTCAGTTATTAAGTCAGTTTTTGCAAAAACCTACTGATGTACATATGAGGGCTGCATTGCATACTTTGAGGTATATTAAAGGAACCTTAGATTATGGTTTGATGTTTAATGGTTCTGAAAATTTAGAGCTGATAGCTTACTGCGATGCTGATTGGGCTGGATGCCCGAATACTAGAAGGTCAATTAGTGGGTTTTATATTGAATTAGGAAACTGTGCTTTATCTTGGAAATCTAAGAAGCAATCTAATGTCGCTCTTTCCTCAGCTGAAGCAGAGTATAGAGCCTTGAGACAAGCTGTGGCAGAGGTCAGTTGGCTTACAAGGTTGCTGAATGAGCTGGGAATAAAGGAGATAAGGCCGATTCCTCTCAAGTCTGACAGTCAAGCAGCGGTTCACATCGCCAAGAACTCGGTGTTTCACGAGAGGACTAAACATATAGAGGTGGATTGCCACTTTGTGAGGCAGAAAATCCTTGAAGGGTTAGTGCGAGTGGACTTTGTATCCTCGGTAAAACAGAAGGCTGATGTTCTGACGAAGGTGTTGCCTGGAAGCTCCTATCCTTCTATACTCAAACAGCTTGGAGTGGAGAATGTTTGTAGTTCAGTGTGATCTTTCTATCTTCTTGTTCTGTATCTTGTGGTCTGTCGTGGTTTGTATTAGTGTTTCTGTTTTAACTTCTGTATAGCCAAAACAAGCATGGAGGGTGCTTGTTTTGAGGGGGGTTGTTAAGAAGTTAAAACACTGCGTTTCATTTAGTGTGGTTCTGTTCCGTGTTTTCTTTAGTTTTTAGGTTAAGTAGTCGAGTCTAGGGTTCTCTCTTGGTGTGAGCTTGAGTTGCGTTTTTCCCTTTGGCTTAGAAGCCTTCCACATCTGTTCGCTCTGTGAAGCAACCTTCCCCGATCTTTCCCTTTCACCTATCTTTGTTCTTGATTCATCTTCGTTCTCAATATAATAAAAGATCCGAAGTTCTTTTCACGCGGGGCGCGACACTTGTGGAATAGACATCGGTACGGTTTGTTACAGTGGTTATATTGGACTCGGGTTTGGTGAACCGAAGTGTATTTTCGTTTAGATGCTCACGTGTACGGACTTATCTGTAAGACGGTATTATGTCGTATTAATTTTGGTATTATCTAAACTGCTATCTATCTCTTGTGATCACTACGGGAATACGTTTCGCATGTTGATTATCAGGTAACGCGTTATCACTCGTATGGGCGAGTGGTAATGGTAACACCATAGTACGACAGTCTGTTATTTACCGCTGTTAATTAATTATTAAGTACGACGTTTACACGACAATTAGAAGCCGAAGTAGTAGGGGTGTTACAAAAAGTGGTATCAGAGCGGACAAGAGATAGTAGTTTAAGTACCGTGAGCCTAGGATACTCAAACACGAGTACCAACGAGGAAGTTGGAATTGAGAAGGATTAGGAGGTTATTGGGAACAAGTGTGTTTAACGCAATTTAGGGCTAGGTGAACTTATGAATGATGGAAGTACGGTATTTTTACCGAGTGTTGACTTAATTATGAATCTTTCAGATGTCTACTAGAGGTCGACCAGCTGGCAGAGGCAGAGGCGGTGGGTCTGGAGGAGGTCCTCTTGAGACCCAACCTGTGGGCGTTGCTGAGACGGTAGCTTCCGTCTTTGCACAGCTGGCCCAGATGGGAGGTGCCTAGATTGGAGCGCCACCACCACCTATAGTCCCACCCATACCTGCACCAAGAGAGCCGAACTGGCTGAAGAGCGTTGCTGATACGTGAGTGCCGACATACGACGGAGTGGCTGACCCTACCGTCCTGGAGAGGTATATCACTGAGCACGAGAAGGCTTTCGACGCCATTCATGTGCCTGCTGAGCACCAGGTCGGGATAACGGCCTTTCACCTGAGGGACGCCGCCAATACTTGGTGGACATCCGTGAAAGCCCACTACACTGCTATTGAAGGCTTCGATTGGACGAGCTATGTGGGTTGCTGAGGGAGAAATATTATCCTGCTCACTTGAAGCAAAGGAAGAGGGAGGAGTTCGAGGCGTTGAGGCAGGGTAGTCTGACAGTGGATCAGTACTACTCCTCGTTCATCGGGCTATTGGACTTCGTCCCAGGCGTTGTGTATTCTGACACAGTAAAGGTGGAGAAGTTTAGAGGTGGTCTGCGCTATGCGATCAAGGCAGCTATGGGTGCTGCTTTATACCCTACGGTTCAGGTAAATTAATTGACAGTTTGTACATTGTAACTCAGTATGATTTATTTCAAGTGTGGGGAATCTTATTAAAGCATTATAGGAGTGCTATGATGCTGCTTCTCGGACCGAGTTGTTGGTGAACAGCTGGGATGATTTCCAGGGGCAGAAGCGTAAGGCCCCCGAGAAGGAGGCAGAGATGGTAACTGGAGGCAGTGGCGGCAAGGGCTGGAAGTAAGAACCGCTTTTAAGCTATTAAATTACTTTGACTAAATTACTCGGAACCCCCTTGAGGATTGGGCATAATACAGTTAACCCCCTTGTGTTTATCATAATTATTGGTAACCACCTTGAGGTTATAGTATCTTTGACTATGAGCCCCCGAACTATAATTCCATTATCAAAACATTAACACGTGCTAACCACGTCTAGCCACATCAGCTTAATCACATTATTAATGACATACTGGACAAAAAATATTGTTTAATCAGTATTCTTATTGTCCAAAAAACGTCAACCCTACCTCGAAAATACATCTGAATTGGGATGAGGAAGAGTTAAACGATGTTGATTAAATAGTTTTGGTGTCCATGCTAGCATTAATAATGTGATTAAGTTGATGGGTCAGCATGTAGTTAACGTTTTGATAACAAAGTTATAGTTCGGGGGCTCATGGTCAGAGATACCATAACCTCAAGGTGGTTACCAATAATTATAATAAACACAAGGGGGTTAACCGTATTATGCCCATTCCTGAAGGGGGTTTCGAGTAATTTACTCAATTACTTTACTTGCTTGCCTGCTATTATACCTGCAATTCCTAATTCTTTGCCGATAACAAGAAGAAGAAGTTCTCCTGGAAGGAGAAGAAGAAAGAGCAGGCCAGTCAGAAGGGCAAGGAGGGGGTTCCGATGCTGACCGGACCTACCTAGGATGTCCAGGCACTGAGATCTGCACCCCCCAGGGGTAAACGATCTAACCTCATGAGTGAGTTGTGAATTAAACTACCCAATACCGTTCTTATATTAATCCGAACATTATGTGATAATAGGTGCTGCACCCCAGTGCCACTTCCATTGCAAGCGCTGTGGTAAAGACCACCCGGGTGTTGACTGCACCTGGATGCGGTGGACTGTCACCACTGTGGGAAGAAGGGCCATCGGTCGTTTGAGTGCTTCACGAACCCGGAGAGCCGATCGTACTGCCCATCTAAGGGGACTCAGAGCACAACAGCTGGTGGAGCTGGAGATCGAGGTGGCCAAAAGGGGCAGGCGCCCATAGCCCAAAAGGGGCAGCAGCAGCAGCAGACCCTGAAGACAACTCTGCCGAACAACCGCACGCTGAATGCAGTGGGAGCTTCGGGCGCTGGTACGAGTACGCAACGCAGTGAAGGTTAGCTATTGAAACCTTGAACCATTGTGTGAGAGCATGACTAAGTGTTAAACGCTTTACCTTAGCATGCATGCGTGTTTTAATTACCGCTTAGATAAACGACTTACTTAGGAAACCTTTTACCTCTTAGGAGACTTCGATATCTGCTATCCCACACTCACAAGACCGAGATCACCTAGACCTGTGGAAGAAAGACGGGAGTACCCAAGCGAGTTGTGTCATGTAGTCAGACCGGGCATGATACTTCTTAGAGAGTTCCTAAACTTATATGAACAAATCGCCATAGTAGATGAGTGTGAGCTTTGGGAAAGGGAATGGGAGGATTTTATACCCCTATATTTAGTAGTGGTTCTAAGATGAAACTGCACATGATGTGCTTAGGGAAGGATTGAGATCCGTAAACTAGGGTTTACAAAGAGGTGAGGATGGTAGATGGCGTATCAATACCTAGGATACCTGAGAGTTTCCTAACCTTGGTGAGAAAAGCAATGGATATTGCTCAAGTTTGTGAGACTTACCCTTTACCCGACATGACACCCGATGTTTGCATAGTCAACTACTACGAGAAGGGAGGAAGGCTTGGGATGCACCAAGACCGTGATGAGACGACCGAGTCCATCACCAGAGGAATACCGGTTGTGTCGTTCTCCATTGGCAATGATGCTGAGTTCATCTATGGAGACCAGAAGAGGATGAATCTAGCAAGCAAGATCGTCCTCAAGTCTGGGGATGTGTTGGTGTTTGGTGGAGCATCAAGGCTAGTATATCATGGAATCAAGAGCATTAAGCTCAATACCACACCACCAGCTCTAGTGAACGACACCCACATCCGACCTGGCCGTTTAAATTTAACTTTCAGACAGTACTGATGTATTTTGGTAGCTAGGTATGTAACCATGTTGCAAAACCAATTGGATAAACGAAATAAGAGTTCATGTTCCTTTAATCATATGTTTTCCATCTGTTAATACCATTAACCTATAACTCCAGGCCACGAAAATGAAAAGGAGAGTACCTTAAGCATCCTAGATATGGCGCAAGCCAAGGATTCCGGTAATGTCATCACAGGTATGACAATTAACAACCCACAATTAGTAAGTGATTTAAACCGACTCAATGCTAATATGGGAGATGATCTCAGGTACCTTTCATGTCGATGGTGTTAGTGCTTTCATCTTGTTCGACTCCAGGGCTTCGCATTCATTTATTTCCCCTACATTCGCGAAGAAGCTGAGGGCAGCCCCTGAACAGCTCTCTGACTTTTCTGTCACTCTTCCTTCTAAGGAGAGAGTTGAATGCACTAGACAGTACACGGGATTAGAGATCAGCATCATGAGTGAGACCTTTCCCATCGACTTGGTCGAGTTCAAGAATTTGGGTTTCGACGTTATAGTGGGTATGGACTGGCTGCAGAAGCATAAGGGCCGCCTACATTGTGCAGGGCATCGACTACTGCTAAAGGGGCCTAACGGCAAGACAGTTTCATACCGCAGTGTGAAGAAAGAGCCGACTGTTAAGATCGTGTCAGCACTTTCCCTGATAAAGGATGTGAAGAAGGGCAGATAGGCCTTCCTCTGTTATGTTCAGGACGCGAGACATGGTGATGAGAAGAACTCAGACATTCCAGTCGTGGAAGACTTCCCCGACTTGTTTTCTGATGAGCTGTCAAGCATGCCGCCTGTGCGCGAGGTTGAGTTCGCCGTCGACTTGTTGCCAGGTACGGGCCCTATTGCTAAGGCGTCCTACCGTATGGCACCGGCTGAGATGAGGGAGCTTAAGCTACAGCTGGAGGACCTCCTCGACAAGGGATTCATACGACCTAGTGTTTCTCCTTGGGGTGCTCCAGTACTGTTCGTCAAGAAGAAGGACAGCAGTATGCGACTCTGCATCGACTACCGCGAGCTTAATGCAGTCACGGTCAAGAACAAGTACCTGTTGCCACGGATCGACGACTTATTTGACCAGCTGAGAGGAGCCAGTGTATTCTCAAAGATAGATCTCAGATCTGGCTACCATCAGATCAGGATTGCAGAGGGTGATGTGGAGAAGACAGCTTTCAGAACTCGGTATGGGCATTACGAGTTCACTGTTATGCCGTTTAGGTTGTCGAATGCGCCAGCGATCTTCATGGATTTGATGAACTGTCTCTTCAGAGAGCAGCTTGACAGTTCAGTTGTGGTCTTCATCGACGATATCCTGGTCTATTCTAAGACTTAGGAGGCGCATGAGTTACATCTGAGGCAGGTTTTGAGCATCATGAGAGAGAACCAGCTATATGTCAAACTCTCGAAGTATGAGTTCTGGTTAGACAGCGTGTCATTCCTTGGACACATTATTTCAGCAAGCGGGATATCTATAGACCCTGCCAAGATTGAGGCAGTGAAGAGTTGGCCGAGGCTGAAGACGGTAACAGACTTCCGCAGCTTTCTGGGTTTGGCGGTTACTACCAACGGTTCGTGAAGGACTTTTCCAAAGTGGCCAAACCGATGACTAACCTTATGAAGAAGGAGTCCCAGTTCTTATGGTCTGCCGAGTGCGAGCAATCCTTTCAGACACTGAAGGATCTCCTAACATCGGCACCCGTTCTTACTATCCCTGAGGGCACCGATGGGTTCGAGGTATATTGTGATGCCTTTGGAACCGGTCTAGGTTGTGTGCGTATGCAGAACGGGAAGGTTGTTGCCTACGCATCCCGACAGCTGAAGAAGCACGAGGTGAACTACCCCACACAAGACCTTGAGTTGGGCGCAGTAGTCTTTGCTTTGAAGATCTGGCGCCACTATCTTTATGGTGTGACAGTCACCGTCTACTCTGATCACAAGAGTTTACAGCATCTCTTCACTCCGAAGGAGCTGAACATGCGATAGAGAAGATGGGTCGAGTTCCTGAAGGACTACGACATAGACCTGAGATATAAGGAGGGCAAGGCAAATGTTGTAGTCGATGCCCTGAGCCGCTGAGCACACTCATTGTTTACTCTATTGGCGGGCAGCAATCTGATTGACGAGATACGAGCTGCACCGGAGAGCGATCAGTATATGTAGAGTATCGGGCAGAAGATGGCAGATGGTTGTTTTAAGAGTCAGAAGTACGACTTCGAACAGAGCGACGACGACATGATTCGATTGAATGGCCGGTTATGTATTCTAGAGTCTTCTCCTTATTTGAAGGAGAAGATACTCCAAGAGGCTCATTGCTCGTCCTTATCCGTCCACCCCGGTTCTTCGAAGATGTACATGGACTTGAAGGCCCATTTCTGGTGGAATGGGATAAAGAAGGATGTAGCCGACTACGTGACTAGATGCTTGACCTGTCAGAAGGTTAAGTTTGAGCACAGGAGACCCGGCGGATTAGTGCAGTCCATGCCTATTCCTTGCTGGAAGTTCGAAGACATCTCGATGGATTTTGGTGTCGGTCTCCCACCGATAAGGGAGGACTGAACACGATTTGGGTCATCGTGGATCGTCTTACAAAAGTGGCGAAGTTTGTGGCAATGAAGGATACTTGGAAGGTCCCGAAGTTGGTGGACTTGTTCCAGAAGGAGGTGATCCGACACCATGGTGTGCCGAAGACCATTGTGTCTGACAGAGATCCTCGTTTTCTATCTAGGTTCTGGGGTCAGATTCAGGAAGCCTTGGGTACGAAGCTGAAGCTGAGTACGACATTCCATCCTCAGACTAACGGTCAGAGTGAGAGGACCATCCGGACACTGGAGGACATGCTAAGAGCATGTGCCTTGGATTTTCAGGGGAGCTGGTTAGAGCGTCTACATCTGATAGAGTTCGCCTACAACAACAGCTACCACTCCTCTATTCAGATGCCACCGTTCCAGGCACTATACGGTAGACCGTTTAGGACTCCTTTATGCTAGGACGAGGCCAGTGAGACTACGCTTCTAGGACCTGAGTACCTAGAGCAGATCAAAGAGGATGTCCTACAACTTCGTAGGAACATGAAAGCAGCCCAAGACCGACAGAAATCATATGCCAACACCAGGAGGAGAGACATTGAGTTTACTACTGATGACATTTAAATAATTTATTTTACAAGTTCAAGGTTATAATAAGGCCAAGTCATTAGGCCATGTCATCGGTAGTAAACTCAATGTCTCTCCTCCTGGTGTGGCATGTGATTTTTATCGGTCTTGGGCTGCTTTCATGTTCCTACGAATCTGTAGGACATCCTCCTTGATTTTCTCTAGGTACTCAGGTCCTAGAAGCGTAGTCTCGCTAGTCTCGTCCCAGCATAAAGGAGTCCTACACGGTCTACCATATAGTGCCTGGAACGGTGGCATCTGCATAGAGGAGTGGTAGCTGTTGTTGTAGGCGAACTCTATCAAATGTAGATGCTCTAACCAGCTCCCCTGAAAATCCATGGCACATGCTCTCAGCATGTCCTCCAGTGTGTGGATGGTCCTCTCACTCTGACCGTCAGTCTGAGGATGGAATGTCGTACTCAGCTTCAGCTTCGTACCCAAGACTTCCTGAATCTGACCCCAGAACCTAGATAGAAAACGAGGATCTCTGTCAGACACAATGGTCTTCGGCACACCATAGTGTCGGATCACCTCCTTCTGGAACAAGTCCGCCAACTTCGGTACTTTCCAGGTATCCTTCATTGCCACAAACTTCGCCACTTTTGTAAGACGATCCACGATGACCCAAATCGTGTTCAGTCCTCCCTTAGTCGGTGGGAGACCGACAACGAAATCCATCGAGATGTCTTCGAACTTCCAGCAAGGAATAGGCATGGACTGCACTAATCCGACGGGTCTTGTGTGCTCAAACTTAACCTTCTAACAAGTCAAGCATCTAGTCAAGTAGTCGGCTACGTCCTTCTTCATCCCGCTCCACTAGAAATGGGCCTTTAAGTCCTTGTACATCTTCGAAGAACCGGGGTGGACGGATAATGACGAGCAATGAGCCTCTTGGAGTATCTTCTCCTTCAGATCAGGAGAAGACTCTGGAATACATAACCGGCCATTCAATCGAATCATGTCGTCGTCGCTCTGTTCGAAGTCGTACTTCTGACTCTCAAAACAACCCTCTGCCATCTTCTGCCGGATACTCTGCATATACTGATCGCTCTCGTCAATCAGACTGCTGCCCGCCAATAGAGTAAACAATGAGTGTGCTCAGCGGCTCAGGGCATCGGCTACAACATTTGCCTTGCCCTCCTTGTATCTCAGGTCTATGTCGTAGATCTTCAGGAACTCGACCCATCTTCTCTGTCACATGTTCAGCTCCTTCTAGTGAAGAGATGCTGTAAACTCTTGTGATCAGAGTAGACGGTGACTGTCACACCATAAAGATAGTGGCGCCAGATCTTCAAAGCAAAGACTTCTGCGCCCAACTCAAGGTCGTGTGTGGGGTAGTTCACCTCGTGCTTCTTCAGCTGTCGGGATGCGTAGGCAACAACCTTCCCGTGCTGCATAAGCACACAGCCTAGACCGGTTCCAGAGGCATCACAATATACCTTGAACCCATCGGTGCCCTCAGGGATAGTAAGAACGGGTGCCGATGTTAGGAGATCCTTCAGTGTCTGAAAGGACAGCTCACACTCGGCAGACCATAAGGACTGGGACTCCTTCTTCATAAGGTTAGTCATCGGTTTGGCCACTTTGGAAAAGTCCTTCACGAACCATCGGTAGTAACCGGCCAAACCCAGAAAGCTGTGGATGTCTATTACTGCCTTCGGCCTCGGCCAACTCTTCACTGCCTCATCTTGGCAAGGTCTACAGATATCCTGCTTGCTGAAATAATGTGTCCAAGGAATGACACGCTGTCTAACCAGAACTCGCACTTCGAGAGTTAGGCATATAGCTGGTTTTCTCTCATGATGCTCAAAACCTGCCTCAGATGTAACTCATGCTCCTCCTGAGTCTTAGAATAGACCAGGATATCATCAATGAAGACCACAACTGAACTGTCAAGCTACTCTCTGAAGAGATGGTTCATCAAATCCATGAAGATCGCTGGTGCATTCGACAACCCAAACGGCATAACAGTGAACTCGTAATGCCCATACCGAGTTCTGAAAGCTGACTTCTCCACATCACCCTCTACAATCTTGATCTGATGGTAGCCAGATCTGAGATCTATCTTCGAGAATACACTGGCTCCTCTCAGCTGGTCAAACAAGTCGTCGATCCGTGGAAACGAGTACTTGTTCTTGACCGTGACTGCATTAAGCTCACGGTAGTCGATGCAGAGTCGCATACAGCCGTCCTTCTTCTTGACGAACAGCACTGGAGCACCCTAAGGAGAAACACTAGGTCGTATGAATCCCTTGTCGAGGAGGTCCTCCAGCTGTAGCTTCAGCTCCCTCATCTCAGCCGGTGCCATACGGTAGGACGCCTTAGCAATAGGGCCCGTACCTGGCAACAAGTCGACGGCGAACTCAACCTCGCGCACAGGCGGCATGCTTGACAGCTCATCAGAAAACAAGTCGGGGAAGTCTTCCACGACTGGAATGTCTGAGTTCTTCTCATCACCATGTCTCGCGTCCTGAACATAACAGAGGAAGGCCTATCTGCCCTTCTTCACATCCTTTATCAGGGAAAGTGCTGACACGATCTTAACAGTCGGCTCTTTCTTCACACTGCGGTATGAAACTGTCTTGCCGCTAGGCCCCTTTAGCAGTAGTCGATGCTCTGCACAATGTAGGCGGCCCTTATGCATCTGCAACCAGTCCATATCCACTATAACGTCGAAGTCCAAATTCTTGAACTCGACCAAGTCGATGGGAAAGGTCTCACTCATGATGCTGATCTCTAATCTCGTGTACTGTCTAGTGCATTCAACTCTCTCCTTAGAAGGAAGAGTGACAGAATAGTCAGAGAGCTGTTCGGGGGCTGCCCTCAGCTACTTCGCGAATGTAGGGGAAATAAATGAATGCAAAGCCCCGGAGTCGAACAAGATGAAAGCACTAACACCATCGACAGGAAAGGTACCTGAGATCATCTCTCATATTAGCATCGAGTCGGTTTAAATCACTTATTAATTGTTGGTTGTTAATTGTCATACATGTGATGACATTACCGGACTCCTTGGCTTGCGTCATATCTAGGATGCTTAAGGTACTCTCCTTTTCATTTTCGTGGCCTGGAGTTATAGGTTAATGGTATTAACAGATGGAAAACATATGCTTAAAGGAACATGGACTCTTGTTTCGTTTATCCAATTGGTATTGCAACATGGTTACATACCTAGCTACCAAAATACATCAGTACTGTCTGAAAGTTAAATTTAAACGACCGGGTCGGATGTGGGTGTTGTTCACTAGAGCTGGTGGTGCGGTATTGAGCTTAATGCTTTTGATTCCATGATATACTAGCCTTGATGCTCCACCAAACCCCAACGCATCCCCAGACTTGAGGACGATCTTGCTTGCTAGATCCATCCTCTTCTGGTCTCCATAGTTGAACTCAGCATCATCGCCAATGGAGAACGATACAACCGGTATTCCTCTGGTGATGGACTTGGTCGTCTCATCACGGTCTTGGTGCATCCCAAGCCTTTATCCCTTCTCGTAGTAGTTGATGATGCAAACATCGGGTGTCATGTCGGGTAAAGGGTAAGTCTCACAGACTTGAGCAATATCTATTGCTTTTCTCACCAAGGTTAGGAAACTCTCAGGTATCCTAGGTATTGATACGCCATCTACCATCCTCACCTCTTTGTAAACCCTAGTTTGCGGATCCCAATCCTTCCCAAAGCACATCATGCGCAGTTTCATCTTAGAACCACTACTAAATATAGGGGTATAAAATCCTCCCATTCCCTTTCCTAAAGCTCTACACTCATCTACTATGGCGATTTGTTCATCTAAGGTTAGGAACTCTCGGAGAAGTATCATGCCCGGTCTGACTACATGACACAACTTGCCAGGGTACTCCCGTCTTTCTTCCACGGGTCTAGGTGATCTCGGTCTTGTGAGTGTGGGATAGCAGATATCGAAGTCTCCTAAGAGGTAAAAGGTTTCCTAAGTAAGTCGTTTATCTAAGCGGTAATTAAAACATGCATGCATGCTAAGGTAAAGCGTTTAACACTTAGTCATGCTCTCACACAATGGTTAAGGTTTCAAAAGCTAACCTTCACCGCGCTGCGTACTCGTACCAGCGCCCGAAGCTCCCGCTGCATTCAGCGTGTGGTTGTTCGGCAGAGTTGTCTTCAGGGTCTGCTGCTACTGCTGCCCCTTCTGGGCTATGGGCGCCTGCCCCTTCTGGCCACCTCGAGTTCCAGCTCCTCCAGCTGTTGTGCTCTGAGTCCCCTTAGATGGGCGGTACGATCGGCTCTCCGGGTTCGTGAAGCACTCGAACGACCGATGGCCCTTCTTCCCACAGTGGTGGCAGTCCACCGCATTCCTGGTGCAGTCAACACCCGGGTGGTCTTTACCACAGCACTTGCAATGGAAGTGGCGCTGGGGTGCAGCACCAATTATCACACAATGTTCGGATTAATATAAGAATGGTATTGGGTAGTTTAATTCACAACTCACTCATGAGGTTAGATCGCTTACCCCTGGGGGGTGCAGATCTCAGTGGCTGGACATCCTAGGTAGGTCCGGTCAGCATCGGAACCCCCTCCTTGCCCTTCTGATTGGCCTGCTCTTTCTTCTTCTCCTTCCAGGAGAACTTCTTCTTCCTGTTATCGTCATAGAATTAGGAATTGCAGGTATAATAGCAGGCAAGCAAGTAAAGTAATTTAATAGCTTAAAAGCGGTTCTTACTTCCAGCCCTTGCCGCCACTGCCTCCAGTTACCATCTCTGCCTCCTTCTTGGGGGTCTTACGCTTCTGCCCCTGGAAATCATCCCGGCTGTTCACCAACAGCTCGGTCCGAGAAGCAGCATCATAGCACTCCTATAATGCTTTAATAAGTGTCCCGACACTTGAATTAAATCATACTGAGTTACAATGCACAAACTGTCAATTAATTTACCTGAACCGTAGGGTATAAAGCAGCACCCATAGTTGCCTTGATTGCATAGCGCATACCACCTCTAAACTTCTCCACCTTTACTATGTCAGAATACACAACGCCTGGGACAAAGTCCAACAACCCGATGAACGAGGAGTAGTACTGATCCACTGTCAGACTACCCTGCCTCAGCGCCTCGAACTTCTCCCTCTTCCTCTGCTTCAAGTGAGCAGGATAATATTTCTCCCTCAGCAACTCCACATAGCTCGTCCAATCGAAGCCCTCAATAGCAGTGTAGTAGGCTTTCACGGATCTTCACCAAGTACTGGCGGCGTCCGTCAGGTGAAAGGCCGCTATCCCGACTTGGTGCTCAGCAAGCACATGAATGGCGTCGAAAGCCTTCTCGTGCTCAATGATATACCTCTCCAGGACGGTAGGGTCAGCCACTCCGTCGTATGTCGGCACTCGCATATCAGCAACGATCTTCAGCCAGTTCGGCTCTCTCGGTGCAGGTATGGGTGGGACTATAGGTGGTGGTGGCGCTCCAATCTGGACACCTCCCATCTGGGCCAGCTGTGCAAAGACGGCAGCTACCGTCTCAGCAACGCCCACGGGTTGGGTCTCAGGAGGACCTCCTACAGACCCACCGCCTCTGCCTCTGCCAGCTGGTCGACCTCTAGTCGACATCTGAAAGATTCATAATTAAGCCAACACTCGGTAAAAATATCGTACTTCCATCATTCATAAGTTCACCTAGCCCTAAAAGGCGTTAAACACACTTGTTCCCAATAACCTCCTAATCCTTCTCAATTCCAACTTCCTCATTGGTACTCGTGTTTGAGTATCCTAGGCTCACGGTACTTAAACTACTATCTCTTGTAATCAGAGTGGTACTCCGCTCTGATACCACTTTTTGTAACACCCCTACTACTTCGGCTCCTAATTGTCGTGTAAACGTCGTACTTAATAATTAATTCACAGTGGTAAATAACAGACTTTCGTACTATGGTGTTACCATTACCACTCGCCCATACGAGTGATAACGTGTTACCTGATAATCAACATACGAAACATATTCCCGTAGTGATCACAAGAGATAGATAGCAGTTTAGATAATACCAAAATAAATAAAACATAATACCGTCTTACACATAAGTCCGTACACGTGAGCATCTAAGCGAAAATACACCTCGGTTCACCAAACCCGAGTCCAATATAACCACTGTAACAAACCGTACCGATGTCTATTCCACAAGTGTCGCGCCCCGCGTCGACAAACAGCTAGTATCCTGAAAATAAACATGGTTGTGGTATGGAATCAACCCCTACTGAGTATGTTATCACATGCCCCGTCATGCCTCCTCAAACCCCTCAATTATTTGGTCGAGAGCATGGGATTCGTTACATGCAATACCGTTTTAATATTTAAATTTTAAAATAATTAACAGTAATAACCATACAGTAAAACACAACCATTAACACACATAATATTTCCCACACCGCATAACCAATGAACAACAAGACGAAACAACGAGAATAATAAACGAGTATTAATTCCCGTCCTTGGTATAAGAGTCCAATATTGTTCGCCAATATACGAGCTAACAAGCTGTTATAATTGTTCAGTTATGCCTAGTGACAACGTCTCGTTAAAACGACGTGTCTTTAAATTACCCATATATTATGGCGGGTCACCCACAGCAGTAGCTACTCCAGCGGTAGAGTCTCCGACCAATGAACCATTCTAGTTTGCAGGAAATTTCTTGATACTTGCGGACCCGTACGCGGACATCCTGGTATCGTCTTTGTGATCACAGCGCGCACCAAGAGCCACATCCTCTTGGCTTTGTTACATCTACACCATCTCATCGCATTACCAATTTTCTAACAAAGCAGATTAAGGTCATTAGTCCAATCCGAAGTATGTAAACTTGGGATCCAGTGTTAGATACGAGAGCGGCGTTTAGAAAATGCCAATGCTCCGTAATTAAGTCTCGGATAATATATATATATATATATATCTTAATATCCTAGTGCTACAACGTTTTTCTGACGTTCCTTATATTACACATATAAGATAACACCATAGCCGCTAGTTCGTTTTATGTATAGGTCCATATATACGAACCAATACTGTTATCGCAAAAACAGTATATAATAAGCAGCTTAAATATACAGTTCATGCATATTTATTCACACTTTCAGACAAACAATCTTGTCACAGATTTCACATAAGTCTGAACTGAGGAAGCCCTCAGAGACAATCAGAGACACATAACAACATACCGTTCACCCTGATTTTAGAACGGTGGAGTATGAATCAGCTAGGTCCGATGCTCCTCACGTCGTCTCTAACAGTCTAATAATACGTATAACACTACAGATTAGTATCCCGTATAACGACATTACTCTACGGTACCCCGTACCGTCGCTAATCCCTCCCGGTTCATTCCCTGTTAATTACTAACAACGCTTGTCGGGTTTTCGGTTTAAGTCGGGATTAGTTAATGTTATATTGCATGCACGTTTACGTCGTGGTATATTAATATACTTAACTCAACATTCGTTATCGCATGTAATTTATTATGCATTGTATATGATATAGTTTGTCACTATATTGCGTGTATAATCTTGATGATGTATTATACATCTCACCTTAGTATTTATTTTCCTAAGGTTAGTTTTTTTCCAAGTGTAATGTTGTATAATCCATATTTAAAATACTTTGAATTATTTAACTCCTTGTTATTCCATAAACAACATAACATTAGAATTTCCTTAACTAATGTTTATAATTCTTTTCTTCTTAACTCATCTCATTTTAATTATGATATTATATGGTTATTGAACCATATTGTATTTCTCACTCCATAACATATATTTATTTATATATATGTATTATGGGAGCATTTATTATATGGTAATCCTTTAGAATATATTCATTCTTCTTATATTTTAAATGCTACAACCCTTATAACATTATAAACCATATTATAAACTCTCATTCAAAAATACTCATTATTACCGAACAACACTTATGTTCTTTAATATTTACAAAATCCACCACATTAATTATATAATGTTACATTATAGTTATATAACATATATTATGATATTTAAATCATTAAATCATTTATAACCTATAGTTATAAAATTTATAAAACACCAAACAGACCATATGGTTGTCGGTTTTTATTTAATTCCACCAAAGTTTCAGAAATTACACAATCACCCCAAATATTATTTCTTTGTTACACTTATAATATATACCTTATATTATAATCTTTAAACCTTAACATAATTATAATCTGTTGTTATAACTCCTTAAAATAGCCGAACAGACCCCATGGTTTGTTCTAATTTAATTTCCACCACTTAACTTTCTATATTCTCCAAATCACCCCATTTTATAACATATAGTTTCCTTATGTCATTAAAACTATATATTATACATATATCTTAATAAAACCTCATATATGATTCCAAAAATTACCAAACTATACCAAAAGGTTATAAACATCATTCCTAACCTTATATTTTCAGTGTTTACGGTTTTTATCCCATATGTTACCCAAATGTAACAATGATATAAAATATCATATATTA
Source organism: Limonium bicolor (assembly GCA_023374045.1). Classification (NCBI taxonomy): domain Eukaryota; kingdom Viridiplantae; phylum Streptophyta; class Magnoliopsida; order Caryophyllales; family Plumbaginaceae; genus Limonium; species Limonium bicolor. The sequence goes on along the minus strand of CM041776.1, from coordinate 287,890,460 downwards.
TACTTATATAATTCATACTAACTCCAAATTTAACCAAATAAATTCCTAAAAATTCCTGATAACCCAAGGTTTGTTCTAAACTCCATTTGGCACCCATTACTTTTGGAAATCACCATTTCACCCCAATATTTATAAATCTTTTACAATTTCATACTTAACTTATTATAAGTTAGTATTTAATTCCATAAATTCCCAAACTTGGTCAAAGTCTCCTATATAGTCAACCTTAACTTCTAAATTTTGTTTGAAGCCCAAACTTTCGGTAATTACTACATATACCCCAAACTTTCCTATTTTTACCATGTTGGAACAAAACTTTATAAAGTGTTATAATTTTTATTTAAATTCATTTTAAACTCCAAACTTCATTCTTATACAGCCCACAGCCTTATATTTTTTTGTAATTACCTTTTGACACCAAACTTAATGCTAAATGCATAAATAAAATTAAATAAGCTCTTAAACTTAAATGAAATGGTCTAATGACTTAGCCTTATTACAACCTTGAACTTGTAAAATAAATTACACTTTAAATATCTAAAAAAAATGCTCACTACAAGAAAAAACAGATTTAGCTACCAATGATTTGCTACCACACATATATTGGTAGCTACTTTTAAAAATTGCTACTGATTTTTAATGGTACTAACATAGTGGTGTCTATTTTGCTACAACAGCGACAATGGTAGCTAGATTTTTTAAACAGTAGCCAAATCGCTATCGCCTGACAAGACTGTTACCATTAGTAGTAGCTATTTTTGATTTCATCTTGGTTCTTTTTGTAAGAACAATTTAGCTACCAATGTTGGTAGCTAAATTACGGAATAGCTACTACAAGATGTGGCTAATTCAATCATGGTAGCTATTGTGCCACTATTAAAGCAGTAGTAGCGAAACATATTATAACTAGTAGCTAAATTGCTACTAAAAGTTGCTACTACCAAATAGATAAGATAAGTTAATAAAATTGCTACTAACACTCATCACGGTTGCCATTCTGCTACTGTTTGGGAGTCGGTAACGAATATTTTTAGCAAGCATAAAAATTGTTACTATCTTTAATTATGAAATTGCTACCGACTAATGATGTTAATGAGATTATGGCTAATATTGTGCTACATTATAAAAAATGATAGCTGATATTTTTAAGTGATAGCAAAATTATAATTCTCTTATAATTTAAATGTGTGATACGTATATAATTCAATTTTGAAATTGCTACTGACTAATAATGCTAATAAACTTTAGTTGATATTATGCTAGAATACAACAAATGAAAGCGGTATCAAAATTATTATTCTTATAACTTAAACTTGTGATTACTACATAGTTTGAAATACTAACCTATACTACTACTGCCATAGTGGACATATTATCTTTTTATATAAATTTTTAAATTTTTATTTTTTCAATATAGTATATTGGTTAGCTTTTAGCTATCAAAAATTTGGAAAAGAACAATAATTAAATAAAAACTGTCTAATTCGTGAAAAATAATTAAACTATACTACTACTATAATTTATATTATCATATAAGATATACCTAACATAATATTTTTTTGATATTATAATATTTTTAAGTCTCAAAGTATCACACATATTAATACATTATAAACTAGAGTAAAAGTATTATTATTTAAATTAGTACATATGTTGATTAAAATTTACAAAACTAATATAAAAATAGTAGTAATAATAATTTAAATTAGTTAAGTGTATATATATATATATGTTTATATATATTTAATTTAATACAAATTTTATGACTATATGACACTTTTATTTGCAAAAGCCACATAAACTAATAAAACATAAAAAACTAAAACTAATAACAATTTAAATTAGTTGACGTTTAGGTTAAAATTTGCAAAGTAAGTTGAATATATATATGTATGTGTGTATAAATTTATAAAATATTAAAAGTATACAAAATTATAATAAAATGTACATAAATATACGATATATTAATGTTTTTAATTTACAAAACAACACACAAATTAATAGGATTTTGAAAAATAGTAAAGCCAAACAATTTAAATTAGTCAAGATTATACAATAGTATATATCTATTAAAATATATAAAAATATTATATTATACAAATTTACAAAAACAAAATATATTATTTAAATGTTTTAATTTTCATGTAATGATTTATATTATATTAGTATTTGTAACACTATATAATTAGACTTAATTATATAAGTAACTTTACATAATATATCTTTTTTGTATAATTTCTGACATTTCAAAGATTTTTAAAAGATATATATGTATATTTTATAATTTTTTATAATTTTAAGCCAATAATATACTTAAATTTTTATTAGCTTTACTATTTTGGTCGCATTAAATTAATTTGTTATATTATATAATTGGCCATATATCTATTTTATTAATTTTAATATATCTCTGGTTTGATCATGTCTCGGTAAAAACTTCCATTTATATTTACAGTATCAAACATTCAATATATACACGTAGTTTCTATATATGTTGTGAATAACTATCATGGTACAATGGTTAAGACATTCTATATTCATCCCAAACATCGGGGGATCGATTCCTGCTGTGCACATTTTAACACACTAGTTTGAATTAAATATGTCATTGGTATGGAGGTCTATTTATACTCATACGTTGTAAGGTTCGATCCTAGATGTGTACACATAATATAGTCTTCAATTTAAAGAATAGTCCAGTTGCGCGGGCACATGACTCCCACTTCTTATGGGATTGAATGGTGGTGGTGCCCATTGTTCAGTAGTAGTGTGTAGAGCTAGCTTATATACCATTCTAGTATCGAGCTACCAATATTTTAGTAGCGATTTTGTTACTGCTACACTAGTATCGATTTTGTTACTGATGTACTAGTAACGATTTCGTAACTGTTATACTCGAAGCCATTTTGCTACTGTTACACTAGTAGCCATTTGGCTACTACATTCTAAAATGGTAGCAATATCTAGCTATAGGAAAAGTAGTAGCGAGACCAAAGCGAAATAGCTACCGCATTCCAAAATGGTAGCTATTTTTAATTTAGCCACTAGGACCTTTGCTACCACTGTATATCAGTAGCTAAATCATAAAATGCGGTAGCCCGTTGTGTTTAGCTACCAAAAATGATGATTTAGCTACTGATATACAGTGGTAGCTAAATCTGATTTTTCTTGTAGTGGCTTTAAGCTCTCGGACTTACCACCAATTTTTCCATATTTACCAATTTTTCATATAATGTCTTAATTTGATCATTATGTTAATTAAATCATTTAAATGACTAGCTTATATTAACTAAGTCATTTCTGGTCACACTTAGGTTTAAATTAACCATTTTAACCAGTCCACTCTCGACACAATATATAATATAAGCTTTAAAGCATATAATATATAGTTAAGAGTGTTATACCTTGATTTATAAGCTTTTTAAAGCTTGAATGGTCACGTCAGCTTGGGGGCTTGGTTTAGACAGCTTCTAATTAATTTCTAACAGCAAGAATAAGATATAGTTAGGTTCCAAAAACTGAACCAACTATAAGAGTAATTTTAAGTCATGAAAACCTAGATTTCTCACCTTAAAAATGACTTTAACCAACCTATCACTCCTTGTACTGTCACGGCAGTTTGGAGGTGTGTTTATACACCTCTTGACATGCATTAAACAGAGAGTAAAGGTTATGGCTCAGCTTAAAACTGAAACTAACCATAAGAGTCATTAAAGGTCTTAAAACATGGATTTTTACCTTAAAAGTTGAAGTTGTTCCTAAGTGTTCCACAGCCCTATTTTCCAGAGAAATGAAGGGTGTTAATCCCTTAACAAAAGCATGCCAAAGTGGCGGATTAACTCACTTATACAGAAGCTAGAAGACTTACTCTTTAAACCCCCTTTTAAGGTATTTTTGGATGGTTTAGGCCAACTTCAAGAGGATGAAGGTTCACCAACGGTTCTAGCATGTAAATATGAAGATTATAGAAGGTTTAGTTGATAGGAATCGGTTAGAACAACAATAGAAAGGAAGGTAGGTGTTTAGAGCACATTTTTACCTTAAGGAATGACTTTGCTTTACTTTCTTCCCCAAGCTTGGTTCCAGCCAAAAATCACCCTCTCTTGCAACTTAGATCCGGCCTAGATAAGTGGGGAAAGAAGCTGGATCTTAGACCATTGGATAGCTAGTGAAAAGAGGAAGAGAATGAACTATCATATGAATTAAGAGGTTACCTTATGCCTTAGGAATGGAATTCTTTCCAAGCTTGCTCTTTGTTGTCTAGTAGCAGAATAAGAGAGGATTTTGGGTGTATGAAATTGGCAGCCAAGGGGGAAATGAGGAGGAAAGAGAAGAAGATGACTTTTAAGGCATTATTGGTAAAGCATGTGTATTGTTTAGTATTTGTTGACTAAAAACACACCTAATGGAGACTTTTTGGTTCAACTTTTGCAAGTTGGCAGCCATGTGAGTGGGTGTTTGCCGGCCACCTTTAGCACCAAGGCCAAAATGGTCACTTTTGCTTCCTTTTTAATGTTATGACTTATAACTTGTACATTTAGACTTATATCATGTGTTAGTTTATTACCAACATGATTTCCTTGTCCTTAAGTGTATAAATATGTATTCTTGAGAAATTGGTATACTTTACCATTTATTAAAACTAGTAAAAATGTATACTTTAATTCACCTTTGATATTGATGTTCTTTTTGCACATCATGTATATCTTAGACTTGTTTAATGTGTTAACATGTATAACATGTGTTATTTAGTGTCCAAAGGCGTATACACTTGTGTTACAAGTGATATTTCACTCACAAGTCATTTTGACTTCTTAAGGTATATTTTTCCTTAAGTGTTTGTGTTCTTTGCTCATGAAGATGTGTATATCATGATAAATCAATTGTAGGTTTATTCCACTTATGTCCATGTGTTTATATAAGGTTTAGTAACCTTCATGGAACAAATATTTATTTATATAAGTGTGCTTAGGAGTTTTCATGATTCTTGGTTCATTAAGGCTTATTAGCCTTCTTAACTCATTAATTGTCTTTTAATTTAGTTTATGAACCTTAGGGGTATTTCAATTAACATATTTGATTTTTATATTAAATACTAATATCTAATATTTTATTTTAATATATATAACTTATAATATATTTGCTCATAAATGGTTTATTTCTTTATGTTTTGAATATATAAAAAATAATTTATTTATAAATTAAGATGTATATATATTATAAATTAATATAACTAGAATATTAATAAAGACTATAATTAAATATCTACATATGTTTTAACTTTATTAAGTATTTAGATAATCGGGTAACTCACTGGGAATAGTAATTCCCCCAGCAAATTGGAATAAGTTAAATGCCTGGAATTGGTTTTTTCTGTACCTAACATGATAATAGTTGAAATTCCAAGAATTGTAATGCTATTCCCTGGTACCAAACGACCCGTTAAGGGAGCATATTTGTTCGAAGTGCTCGACTTGTGTTGTAGCCATAAGGAGCTATTCTATGAGCAAAATTTTGAATTGTATTCATGTTACATATTAGCTAACCACGTCCGATTAAGAATATTGTAAGCTGAGCAACAATAAGAGAAATAATACTTTCTTGAGTTAAAGTGTCATTTTAAAAAAAGTCAAAAAATAATTAATAAGAAGCTAAGCCCTGTTGTTGTGTTAACTTGCACACATACTTATGAGCCAATACAGAATCTGCGGACAAATATTTATAAGAGAACCAATCTGGTGTACAATTAATAAGACGTATCTACTGGGTACTTACAAAGTCAAGAGTCTTCAATGGTGATTACTGATCCTGATTGAGCTGACATTATGTCTGATAAGGACAAGGTCCCAGATTGATCGACATCCAATTCTTCAAATTCGTTCATCAGCATAAGTAAGTCTTCTTGGCAGATCTTACCCATCTCTTTTAGCTTATATAAGATGAACTCTGCAGGCCTATTGAATTGAAATTTCAAAATTATAGGAATTAATTTTCAATAAGTTGCATATTCAACAAAAGCTGCTCAAGTAACACAGCAGAATTAATCCAGAACAAAACCTGTTATGCAGCCAGAGTTGCCACTTTCTACTAGAACAGGCAATAAAAAGAGGAAGAAAACACTTACTGCACACGTCCATCGTTGTCCAGATCAGCTTCCTCCAAATCCTGATTAGTCACTTTTCGTGTCAGTACCCACCTAACCAAATCTTTTTGTCTTCTCTCAGTATTCAACTCAGCAATATATAGGAAGAACTGGGCTAAACATACGGTACTAGTCAGAATCCAAAACACTGCAAATATTCTACCCGACATCGTTGTGAAGCTCTGATCGCCATATCCCAGGGTTGTAACTGTACAACAAACGCAGTAAAAAGCATTCAGAACCTCCCTCTTCTCTACAAAGACCAGAAACAAGGTTCCAATCACCATGAGCACCAAGAGAGCAACCACAGTTAAGATTAACTTGTATTTTACTCTATTGGTCTCAATTTCTCTCATAATTTGTGCAGGACCTAACTTCTGCCGTAACCTCAGAGCTTTAACAAGTTTTGCTTCTTGCTTCTCAACTAAATAATCAGCTGCTTTGCCAAGCATCAGTGCAACCAAAGCCATCCCTGTGAAGACAAAGGCACAAGCAAGTAGCTTTGCAAGGACACCGTGGGGCACTAAATCTCCATATCCAACAGTAGTCATTGTCACTACACAAAAGTAAAGGGCATCAACGACTCCATTGGTTTTCGCCCCTGTGATGTCGGAACCAATTACATAAAAGCAGATGACTCCCACCCCCAAGTATACCAATAAGCATACAATTACTTTCACAAGACTGGGGTGTATGTTCAAGAATCTGGAATCCCGGTGTGAGGCAGAGACAGAATGAGATGGTTTGTCATCAATGAGGAAAGGATCACCCATTGGGGCACTTCTACAGCGACGAAGCCTTCTCTTCCTAGGAGCATGCTTTCGACTCTGGTCATTTGGAGAAGGATCCAGCAGCATTTCCAGCAAGGATTGAGGGTTTTTATGACTACCCATGAGCGTACATACAAATTTGATGCTCCAAACGTGTTGGATTCTGAAAAAACTAAAAAGACAAGTTGTTCACAATTAGGGCCCGCTTGATGATCAGTGATCACAATAGCGTCAAGGAATCAAAATACTGAAAATATAATATCTCTGCAAATGGTTACTCTGGATAACAATGCAATTCATCTGTTGACTATTTGAGTCTACGTATCAGTGAGATATCACTTTGCATATGTAAAGTACAGATCGAATAACTCTTGAAATCAACAGTTTTTGTTTCTAAAACCCCTTAAGGTACACATGCACTTCGAATATGTTGCAAGATTCCTATCATACTATATGTTACTGCCGGGCAGATGTATAATTCGTGACATGAGTAATAACAGAAGCCCAGCTTCTACAAAACATTTTATCGGGACTCATCTTTTGGGATGTATTATAACCACTGTTTCGACAGGGAGCCTCACAGGGAGAGATGTTGAATACACAAATCATCTAATTCGCTGACTGATCCGATACTTCAGAAAAAAAATTATAATTTTTCAGGATATAGAACTATTTTCCAGACTCATATCGTAACATCACTTGATGCTCATTCCATTCGTAAGCAGTAACTGCTTTTCCCTAATTTTCAGGACAAAGAACTACTTTCAGGATGCAGAACATGTCCGGTGGCCCCTAGCTACCAAACAGAACCACCAAGAACCCCAAAAATAGCATGAAAAAAAAGCAGCAGAGTAAGCATCAGATTCTTTACTCTTAATACGGAGACACATGGGGAAGACACAGTATTTTTGAAAGAAAACAATGTAGTATTTTACAAAGGAAGTGTTCTTACAATCCTTAATCGTAGATCAGTACATAATTGATAGACAGGGAGTGAGCGTCTGCGACTCTGCGTAGCACGCCACGACTCTGGAGTTCCAGTTGTTCTGATCTAAAATCCTGTTGAAATTGAACCAGATCTGACCATCGCGTATGAAAAGGTCATGTGAATTTGACCAATGTGACAATCTTGAGCGAAATTCTGAGGGTCTGGATTATCGACCAGAGGACTGGACCGACTGGTAGATATGTCGGAATATTTTGTGCCTTGCCAGCAGCACTATACTTTGGAATAATCTGTCGCGTGTCATGCGGGTCAACTTCATGTCTGCCCCTGTATGTGCCGACGGGGTTTTGGTGTGTGAAACAAAATTTTATGAAAGTTGAATAACTTTTTAAGAGAATTTAATATTTAATACTCCCTCGTCCTGAATTGACCGTCCTGTTTGCTTTATGGCACATTTTTCTACTTCAATATTAAACATATAAGATAAAATAATTTTATAAAACTAATTTTTGTAACATGTAGTTTATCATGTAAGGATTCATATGCAAAATTTAAATTTTCAAAATTAATTTATCTTATATGTTAAAAATTGAAGTCAAATGACATGTCCAAATAGTAAACAGGAAGGTCAATTCAGGATGGAGGGAGTAGAAATTTGTATTTGTATTATAATAAAAATAAAATATTTTTTTCCTTGATTAATATATAAATTATCATTGTTAAATACTATAAAACTAAATACTACTATATGGATGTAGTAAATACATTATTATGATGTAAATCTGCTCTTTTGTAATGTACCACTTGCTTCAAAAATTTTGACCGCTATAATAACTCCCATAATCGGTGGGCTGGGCCTCTTGGGCTGTCCTAATTTTCAACCCAAGATATAAACTAATTCAGGCCTAACTCACAGCTAGCCTAATTTAGCTAGAACATGTGACTAATTAGTCTATAGGATCGAGCGTATGGGTATCCGGCCACATTTAATACACGCGGAGGTGACACCTTTTACCCTAAAAACACATCAAACAAAAAAAGAAATTAAAATCCAGTCAATAATAACTCTTTGATCTGAATCCGTACAAATGTTTTAGTAGATCAATAAGATGTTTGACTCAAAATTCATTTAAATCATCCAATACCTCGCATTAAAATTCTTTCCAAATTCCGTGAACAAAATCCCTCCTCTCAATTCCAAAATTTGTCTCTCAAATTTCATTTCTTTTTTTTATTACTTTGTTAAAATGAAAGCAAAAAAAAATATTTTGAAATCTTTTAAGTTCAAAATCAACTTAAAAAATCAACTTAAAAAAGAAAGTCAATTTCTAAATTCATAAATTTTTTATTTTAAAAATTGCTTTCAAATTTCCAAAAAAATCAGAAAAATCAATTAAAAACTAAAAATATACACATGTTCAATTTGAAAAGGCCCCAAAATTTTCATCACAAAAGAACAGCCCAAAAGTCCATCTCACAAAAAAAGAGCCTAAAAGCCTTCATAGAAAAGTTTTAAATATCCTTCACAAAAGGCCCCAAAATCCTTCACAAATAGCCATAAAAATCCTTCATAAAACCTCCGAAAAATCAACCATTCATTTCAACACTCATAAATAAAAGTGATTCAAAATTTTGTTTCTTCATTCATTTAAAAAAACATTTGTAAATCCAAGATCAATTCAAAAATCATTTAAAGTTTATAAATCCTTTCAAAAAAACCATTTATTAACAATCATTTCTAAATACCACTTCCGAATTCAAAGATCATCTAATCCCAAAATCAATTCAAAAACTGTTTCAATCTTAAAATCAAGTCAGAAAATCATTTCTAGGTTCCAAGATAATGTTCAAACATAATTTCCAAAAAAATCATTTATAACTTAAAAATTAATGTGGAAATTATTTTGAAATTCAAATTTCATTGAAAATCCAAATCATCTCAAAAGATTTCAAAGAAAATTCTTCTCAATATACAAAAAACATTTCTTAAACATTATAGAAAGTTCTTCTTCACATTGCTGAAAATTCTTCTTGAAATTTCAAAATTTTCCAAGACAAGATCAAGACAACCTTTACAAAAATTCTGAACATTTTCCTAAATCAAAACCACTTAGATTTCTTTGAAACATCTAACTCCCTTTTAATCGATCACGTTTTGGGTTTAAATGTTTTAAAACCCGGGAGTTAGAGATGTTGTTAGGGTTTAATAAAGAACACCTCACTTAATGATGCTCCTCTACAAACTCGAATCTTCAACATAAATTCATTACCCCATCTTTTGAGCCTTGTCACTCACCCTCAATTAAGTGATCGGTTTTCGAGGGGTACATGGGTGATCTCTCAAGATCATCCACCTCTTCCAAATAACAAACAGATTTATGAGAGAGAGTTCTGAAAAACATATCCTCCAATGAATCGATCCACCACACCTCTTCAACCAAATCATGAATCCTCATAATCTCCTAACTTATCCCATTCATGAATCCTCCCTCCAATTTCAAAACAAATTTAAGCTCCAAAGCTACTCAAATGCACCATCGAACTTGGATATTTCAGCAAGCATGGGCGCTTCTATATGATTCGAACTTAGCAAAGTGTTAAGTCAAGTTCCTTAAGATTTTTACGATAGCAAACCATCATTGTGGTTTAATGTATTTGTCTAAGTGTTTCAGCAAATAAAGATTATTAGGATCGCTTGTGTGCAAGGTTACAAAGTGGGCTTTAGCTTTCTGACAAGTGCCCAACAGTTAAGCACCTATCCATGGTTGCTTCAAGCGAGGCTCAACGACAGACGACATAGAAACTCACTCAGAAATAAGCTAAATACAAATGTTAAAGTATGACACATTGTCCAGCATTCCTAACAACGACAACCTTCACAATTTGATATTTCAAGATCATATGTTCAGACGCATGGGAGACAAGGAAGAAGAAGACAAACAACAGTGTAGAAAAAGCAGTTGTCGCTTTCTTCTTTTTCTATTTTATCTTCTGAAAAGTGATTCTTGTTTGTGGTCCCCAATCTAGCGTGACAGGCTAAGCCACTAAGAAGTGTGGACTTCAGAGATCTCAACAACAATCTTTGGGATCCACTAATGAGAAGGAATCAACATTGGCTATAAAGATAAACCAGCTTCAAACAGAAGCGGGTGTGCTGAAGGGCCGATTTACGGAATTTGTGCTTAATATTTTCTAGAGAGCTCAGGCTTGTAACTTAACTTTGTGAGTCTTTTAAGTCCTGTAAAAGAGTGGTAGAAGTGAGCGAGTGGAAGGGAAACTAAAACATGTTGTGTGTCAGTGTCAGCAATGGGTTGTTGTAGGCTAGTCGGGGACTGCTGGGAGACTAGAGACCGATAGGGATCGGTCTGGGTAGAAAGGCCTTGGTGAAGTCCTAAACTGTCTCAAGTCCATAGAAGGGGTGAGAGGGAGATTAAGTGAACTACTAATGTGTTAATTCTCAATCGAATAAGAGATTTCAGTTTAAAGTAGTTGAAGCCTTCTACTTCTATATCAATCCCAAGCTAACACTGCATTACACGTCCAGGGCCAGTCGGGGACATGTCGTAGAGTATAAATCAACCAACAAGTGGTATCAGAGCGGTTACTTCTGAAGAGCTAACCCTTCTGAAGAGATCAATGGCGTACTCCAGCATGCTGGCTTCCAATGAAGGTGCAACTCCCAACCGTCCACCACTTTTCAACGGAGAAAACTACACTCACTAGAAGAACAAGATTGAGTTCCACATCAGATCCGAAGATCCAAGAATCTGGTGAGTCATAAGTGTAGGAGACTACACTTACCGAGATGCTCAAGGTAATCCTCTCTCAGTTGATATCATGACGGATGACCAAGTGAAGAAGCTCATCTTCAACGCCAGAGCAGTGAAGCTACTTTATTGCTCACTACCCCTGGAGTAGTATTCTAAAATCCCTTCCCTCAAAACTGTCAAGGAGATATGGGAGACACTCAAGGTCACCTATGAAGGGAATCCTGAGATCAAGAAGATGAGGATTGAGCTGCTACTCACTCACTGGAACTGTTTAAGAAAGAAGAGAAGGAGATCATTTTCGAGATGCACACAAGGTTCACAAAGCTCACCAACGAGATGGTAGTCCTTGGGAGAGCTATACCAAACGAAGACCAGATCAGGAAATTCCTCGAATCACTTCCCGCCTCCTTCGACAACAAGGTCAATGTCATGCAAGAAGCGCATGACTATGTAAGATGTCAGTCGCTGACATGTTGCGGTCACTAATGGTGTTTGAGCTAAAGCTACATCAAAGAGAGAGCGAGATGACTAAGAAGGAGAAAGGCAAGGGGTTGGCGTTGCAGGTTGCTGAGGAGAGTGATTTGGGATCAGATGAGGATGAAGAAATGGTTTTTTATGCCAAGAGACATTTCAAAAAGATGTTCAAGCAGCAATAACAGAAGAAGGGTGACTCTAGAGACTCTGGAGATCGACTAAAGAAAAGAGATAAATGCTTTAGGCGCTCCAAGAGAGGACACCACATCAGATACTGTCTGCAAAAGCCAATAGAGGCCAACGGCCGGTTCAAGAAGACTTCCATATCACACTTCACCAGAAAGAAAATTAAGGAAGCTCTGGTTGCCGCATAGGGAGGCACTTAGTCCAACAATGATAACCAGGACTCCGACAGCGAGCGATCAGGACACGAGAAGGCCAACCTATGCGTTGAAAGAGCCTGTCTGGGGAAGGACTTGGACAATCCGTGTCTAGTCGTGGATGAAGAAGGCATCGAGGAGCCTGTCACGGAGCAGTCAAAGGAAGAAGAAGACCAAAACAAGGTAAACTATCTCATACTCAAGAAAAAATAGATAGATCTGAGTTACCTGGTCTTAGAAAATTTTCCAAATTTCTTGTTGATCAACTAGAATAGTATGATAGAGCGAATCTAGAGCTTGCTGAGAACAATGAGCGTCTTGTAAAACGTTTAGAAGATAAGTGTGTAGTAAACCTGAAAAAGGTCGTTAGGGAACTACGGGATAGTTACAATGCACTACTTTTGACTCATGAAAAACTGAAATCCAAGTTAGATGAATCCACAAAAAGTTTGACAAGAAAAAGAGAAACAACCAGAGAATGTTGATTATGGAGATCTTATTGTTGCACTTAATAAAGCTTAAACAGAACTGGTGATGTTGCAAGTCAAATATTCTAGGCTAGAAAGCGAGGCTAACCAAAAATACAATAGAAAGCCCACTTAGAGTGGTCGCCGACCTGTCGGGTAGCTGTCGAGAACTAGTCGACGAGGTTATGTTACCTCTACCGACATGCAGGTACACATGGGTCCCTAAACTTTCACATCGATCATTGAGTGCGGGCAAGAATGAGAGGATAATTTTTTTTATCTTTTTACCTTCTCTCATTCAAACCCAAGTACAGAGTAAAATGCTCCTCTGATGAATAAAAGTTGTTTTTCTATGTTTTCATTAACATGCTCATGCTTTCTTCATGTTGGTATTTATTTTCGAGAGATTCAATTTGGCTAGTGTTAAAAAAAATTCTATGTTTGAATGCATTTTCAACTAACAAGAATGTTGCAGATAATTTTCATTAAGTCACTAAGTAGGGAGAAATTCACCAAGAATATCCATGATCGGGACATGAAATTCAAAGATTAAATTCGAGGTTCAAGATCTCATTATTGTTCGACAAGCAGGTTAGTGACTATGTCTTTCAGCTGTATTTGAGTATATGATGCTTGCACGATACGTGACCGACTATCGGGGCAGAGAAATTAAATTTTTTAGATTGGGATAAGGGAAAATCAAGACTTTAGTAAAAATTCCATTCTAACGTTAGTATTTGGCTTCAACAGTTAGTGTCATTTCGCAGTCCAAAAGAGTAGTTGAAAACTAGTTGTTGCACTCTGTTAGCGCTCGTAGACGCATCAGAGACCGTTGCATGAGCTGTATAAAAGGAGTAATGGTTTTCTACAAAACTCATCACTTACTTCTCAGCTTTCTAATCTTCTTGTGAGCTTTAAGCGTACTCTCTCTCTCTCTCTCTCTCTCTCTCTCTCTCTCAAAACACTCTATGAGTTTCCGATCTAAGCCAGAAAACATTAAATCCCTCTAGTTGCGAGGCACCTCTTGCACCAAGTACTAAATTTCTAAAAAAGTTTCGGCAATCACAATAGCTTCAACGATGAGCATCAGATCCTCCAAAGTTACCAAGAAGGTCGTTATCTACCCAACTCCGGTAGTGGAAGAACACTCACTAAAAGTCGCTCCTCAAACAGTCGATGCTCCTACCACCGCAATCCCTAAGCAGTCAGCGGAAGAAGAGAATTTGCTGAAGTTGAAGGTGATGGACGAGGAAAACCTCACAGGCTATGAGATGGCATACATAACCGCTCATATGCCCAAGGTAAACAACAAATTATAAGTAACAACTTCCACTTTCCTACCCTCAACCTCTTAGAGAACCCTCACAATACCTGTCACCGCACCATCTTTCACCTCTCCTACTCAAACCCCTACTACATAAGCACAAACAGAAGTCAACCCCATCTCCGCCACAAAACTATCATTCACAAAACCAAGGGTATCCCCACAAACCCATGCGAAAATAACACTAAAAAAACCGACCTCTGCTGGAAATCTGCTACCCAACAGAAATACAAAACCAAAGACCTCAGCACACTAGTACAGAAATGGTCTATCGCAGCGCCCCTACCGCAGCGGTTGTAAAAACAACCGCTGCGCTAGGGTCGTTTAAAAAAAAAACAACTCTATCGCAGCGGTTGTTAATAACAACCGCTGCGCTAGGGTCGTTTAAAAAAAAACAACTCTATCGCAGCGGTTCCTACTAAGAACCGCTGAGATAGGTCATTTTTGCAGACCTATCTCAGCGGTTCTTAGTAGGAACCGCTGCGATAGAGCTCTTTTATTTCCCCCAAATCGCTCCAGTTCATCTTCTCCTCTCATTCTCTTCTCTGTAATCGCGAGAACGAAGACGAAGAAGACGACGGCGATTCTCACGACGCCTGCGACTCCGCCACCACCGCCACCTTCTCCTTCCGCGCGCGCCACCGCCACCGCCGTCGCTGTCGCCGTTGCCCTCGCCGTCCCAAGTCCAGGTCGCAGGCGTCGTACGTGGGTGCTGCGCGAACCCTAGGTTCGAATCCGATTTCTAACTTCGAAATTATGTTAATTATTGTCTTGTTGATTGAATAACTTGTTGTAATATAGTTATTGATTGTTAGTTTAGTTGTGTGTGCATAATTTGAATATAGATAGATTATTGAACAAGTATAAATAGTTGTGCATATAAGGTGTTCGATAAAATGCCTGAGTTGATATTTTTGTTGTTTGTGCCCTCTGCATACAACCCAAAGTTGTAAAAAACGGTACGGGAAAATTGCGTCACAATTACAATGATGCTAGTGATAATGCATCCTTGTTTCTTCAGTAATATATTACTAGAGATTATTTTTGGAAAAAGCTACTAATGTTCGATAAGTAAGTTATGTATCAATATTTCTTCCGCTGGACTTGACCTGAAACATAATCAAACATGATATCAAGTTGGTCATTTAGGAGTCGCGTTGAAATGATCAGCCTGAAGACAACCGAGTACAAACATGTTTTGATCCTAAGATAATTATCTTATGTAGGTGACAAAGCTACTTTAATTAATTAGTTGCTTGGATTCTTTTCTTTGATTGTGAAAATATTTATATATTATATCTGTGTGTAGAAAAGGCCAAATCCAGCTATTTGATGGAGAGTCACAGCTTCTCACGTCCTCCATGTCTAACATTTTACAAAAATGAAATAAACAAGTACACTCGATAAAAAAATATAGTTTGTTCCTGGCAATGTTTGTTAAAATAGGGAACTTTATTAAAAAGATATTTTTTATTAGTTTAATTTATAAGTTACTAATAAATCATCTTAATTAATTTTTAAAAAAATATACTTTTTATTAGTTAAGTTCATAGCTATAAGTTATCTTAATTAATTTTTATGGAATTTGCAGTGACTATATTTTTACAGTCACCAATTCAGTCACACTCTCTAATCTCATTAAATTAATAATGTATTTTATACGACCATAATGGAGACAAAAACGATGATACATTTTTTCCTCATATACGTGCTTAATATGATAATGCTTATAGTAATGGATTTCTTGCCCCCCCTAATATTATTACCTTGCTTCACCGCTGTCTACAGTAATTGGGGTGGTCTCTGTGTCTCTTTCTTCCTCATTGCTTCTGTTGTGCAGCATGAGCTGAAAGGTAATAATATCATCTATCTTTTTTCTCTTTTTTATTTTCTTAATATGATAATGCTTATAATAATGGATTTCTTGCCCCCCCTAATATTATTTCCTTGCTTCCCTGATGTCTGCAGTAATTGGGGTGGTCTGTACTTCTTCTTCCTTATTTATTCTGCTGTGAAGTAAGAGTGAAAAGGTAACATCTTCATCTATGTTTTCTCTTTGTTTGTTTAATTAATTATTGCGAAAAGTGGTTGTGGTTAATATTGAGTGATTGCGAATGGTTGCTGCCAATTGTGGAATTTATTTGTCGTGGTAAATAAGATGTTGGTGAATGCTTAATGATAAGCATGGGATTAACACGATTACGCAAAGGTCATGCCGAATTTTTTCTAGAATCGTAATAGTCTTATTAATTAATTTTATTTGTTATTTGTGTATAACAATCTTTACTTTTCTTTGTCAGGTCTTCTGAATCTGCTATTGGATTTGTACCAGTACTTTCCCAGCCCATCACCAAAGTAGTGTCCTAGCTTCCCCCTCTGTACAACCTTAAAACAAGTAAGTAATTAAACTTTATTTTTTGTTTTAATAATGCAATGATTTGTTGAAGTTAAATTAAATGTGTTAGAATTGTTAGAATAAGGCTAGATTAGTTACGTTGTGAAGTTAGAGTACTTAGGCTACGTTAGTTAGGTTGTAACCATAGAGTAGTGCTGAGTTTGGTTGCAACCGTACATCCAGTAGAAACATGCTCCATATATAAATGCAGACGAAACTGAAAGACAAATCAATCTAAACATTGTTTTGTTTTCACATATAGAATGGAGCGTGACTGGATGTACGGTTATCGAGGGGATAACTATTTTGATGAGAAGCTGAAAGAATTTCTCAAAGCGGCAGTGCAACACAAGGACATAACAAAGGCGGACAAGATTTCATGTCCTTGTGTTGACTGTGGGGTCGTAAGGAAATATGAAGACATTGAGGAAATTAGATTTCATCTTAAGTCCCGTGGATTCATGCCACATTACAGAAGATGGAATTTTCATGGAGAAACTGTTGCAGCTAGTGCTTCAACATCATCAAGTGCTCATGATCCACGTTACGCAAGTACCGCCCATACCTTCAATACCATCAATGAGTCGGTACCGTTAAGTGATTCAGGATTCGATGACAGCGTGACCACTCACCATGATGAACAAATGGATGAAATGTTAGAAAATGTTGCCGATACTTTTGTCGATAAGCCGGAAGAGTATCAAAGATTGTTGGACGCATCAAAGACACCTTTGTACCCTTCATGCGTTAAATACACAAAATTGACTGCTGTACTTAATTTGTTCAACTTAAAGGGGAAATATGGAGTTGGTGACAAGTGTTTCACGTCATTTCTAGAGCTGATACATGATATGCTTCCTGATGAGAATGGTCTTCCTACATCCACCTACGAGGCAAAGAAATGGATGTGTCCAATGGGGGTTGAATATAAAAAGATTCATGCTTGCCCAAATAACTGTGTGCTTTATAGGGGTGAATACGAACATCTAGACAAGTGTCCTAAATGTTTGTTGTCCCGGTACAAGGACAAGGATGAGGATTCCTCCTTTCAGAAAAAAAATCGTCCAGTTAAATTATTGTGGTACTTGCCGATAATTCCTAGATTCAAACGGTTGTTTGCCAACCCGAAAGATGCGAAGAACTTACGATGGCACGCGGAAGGTAGAAAAATTGATGAAAAATTAAGACATCCTGCAGACGGACCTCAGTGGAGAAATATCAACAGAAAATTCAAACATCATTTTGGGGATGAGGATAGGAATCTGAGACTTGGATTGTGTACCGATGGGATGAACCCGTATGGCACGTTGAGCAGTCAGCACAGCACTTGGCCGGTGCTACTAGTGATCTATAATTTACCGTCATGGTTGTGCATGAAACGAAAATACATTATGTTATCACTCCTAATTTCCGGTCCAAAGCAACCTGGTCATAACATTGACGTATATCTTGCACCACTGATCGACGATCTGAAGTTGTTGTGGAATGAAGGGACAGTGGTATATGATGCTCATGCGAAAGAAAATTTCACACTGAAGGCGATGTTGTTCTGTACTGTTAACGACTTTCCTGCCTATGGGAACTTGTCAGGATACTCGGTGAAAGGATTCAAAGCGTGTCCGGTATGTGAGGATGACACATGTTCAGATCGTCTGAAGCACTGCGGCAAAAATGTTTATATGTGTCATCGACGGTTTCTTCCAGTAGACCATCCTTACCGTTCGAGAAAGCGAAAGCTGTTCAACAATGAGCCCGAGACTCGTGTGGCTCGTCTGCCTTTGAATTCAGAGGAAGTGTATGCAAAGGTAAAAGACATTGAAAATGTCTTTGGAAACACATCCAAGCCGCCGAAGAACATTTGGAAAAAATGTTCCATTTTTTGGGATCTGCCGTATTGGCGGCATCTGCCTGTTCGACATTGTTTGGATATCATGCACATTGTGAAGAACGTCGGTGAGGCAGTGTGTGGTACTTTGCTCAACATACCCGGCAAGACGAAAGACGGATTGAAGGTGAGGAGAGATATGCAAGAGTTGCGCATACGGAAAGAACTACACCCAATAGAGGATGAGAAGCGAACATATCTACCTCCTGCGTGTTATACCCTCTCTAAGAGTGAAAAATTAAGTTTTTGCAAGTGTTTGCACACATTGAAGGTACCATCTGGGTACTCTTCAAACTGGAAGAACCTAGTTTCTATGAAGGATTTGAAACTGTTAGGCATGAAATCTCATGATTATCATGTGTTAATGTTGCATCTTCTTCCAGTTGCAATACGAGGGATATTACCAGAAAATGTCAGAAATGCTATAACTCGATTATGTTTCTTCTTCAACGCTGTCTGCTGCAAGGCAATTGACTCAGACACCCTCGATGATCTGCAACATGAAATTGTTGTGACAATATGCCAGCTTGAGATTTATTTCCCACCATCTTTCTTCGACATAATGGTGCATTTAGTAGTGCATATTGTCCGAGAGATCAAATATTGTGGTCCGGTTTACTTACGTTACATGTATCCTTTCGAACGATATATGGGGATTCTGAAGGGTAGAATGAAAAACAGATATAGACCAGAAGGCAGTATCATCGAAGCAACAGTGACTGAGGAAGTCACAGAATTCGTAACAAGTTATTTGAACGATGCAGAGTCAATTGGTATTCCCAAACCACGTCACCATGGTAGATTTGAGGGTAAAGGAGTTATTGGCAAAAAGGTTGTTCGTATCTCTCGTGATCTTATTAATCAGGCACATTTGTTTGTACTACAACACCTTGAGGTTGTTGAACCCTACTTCGATATTCACATTGCTGAGTTGAGTCGACAAAACCCTACCAAAAACCGTATCTGGCTTAAAAAAGAACAAAATCGAGTATTCGTCCAATGGTTTAAGGAATATGTGTTTAAGCAAGCTTCATTGAACCCCGAAGATGTCAGTGAAGAAATCAGATGTCTAGCTGTTGGTTCTGGAACAGATGTTGTATCGTTTGAAGGGTATGACATTAATGGATGCACATACTACACTGCACGCCAAGATGCTAAATCAATACATCAGAACAGTGGGGTAAAAATTGAAGCATCGGTGACTGAATATGGTCTAGGTAACCAGGTTCAACCAATGAGCAGTAGTAGTTGGTATTATGGTGTGATAGAGGACATATGGGAACTAAACTATCACATTGATTCGTTTCTATTGTTCCGCTGCAATTGGGTGGACAACCGACATGGACTCCAAAATGATAAAGGACTTATTTTGGTTGATCTTTCACGTGTTACAACTAATAAGGAAGATCAGTTTGTGTTGGGTAAAGACTGTGACCAGGTCTTTTATGTTGAAGACCCAAAAGCTAGTAGATGGCATGTTGTTCTTCCAGGGAGAAGACCGGTGTTGTTTGAGGATGAAAACAACGACGATGATGATAATGAGATGATAGATGAACCTGTATCGTTGCATACAGGGTTGCATGATTCAACTGATGATTTACAAAATGATGATGTTCAGACCATCTACGCTCGATCAGACCATAATGAGGGGGTTTGGGTAGAAAACAGATCATGATATATGTTACTATGTCTAGGTAACACCATTGGTTGAAAGTACATTATATAATTCGTATTATTGTTGTTTATTTTTGCAATTATACATCGTTCCATGAATTGTTTTATGTTTATTTTTGCAATTATACATCGTTCCATGAATATTGATCTAATGTGTGTGTTTTTTTCCTCAGTGGATGATGATCCTATTGATGATCCTATAGGACAGCTGCTCCTGACTGGGGATAGTAGACCGGCAAAACGCACCACACGAGGTGGTAAAAAGAAATCAAAGAAAGCAGACGTACAGACCACCCCACAGGAGACCGAGACAGCAGGTCCTTCACAGGAAGGACAGGAGATACAAGTTGCTCCTCCCCCACTCAAGAAACCCAAAAAACGAGGGGCAACCCGTGGGCTGAAAGCAAATAGAGGCCCCCCGACAAAGCCTTTGGAGTTCAATGAATTTAATCAGCCCACCGGTACATGGAAAAATGATTACACTGCTCTAGCCAGGCATTTGGTGAGTACATATTTCAATATAAACCACAATTGGAAGCAAGTGCCTCAGGCGTTGAAGGAGCAGATATTTGAGCGTCTGAAGGTATTTGTTACACTTAATAGTTTGTTTTTAGATTTATATAGTTATTTTTTTACACTAATCCATTTTTTTTGTGCATATAGGACCGATTCTGTATAGATCCATCTCTGAAGGATGATGTGATGAAGGGGATTGCCACACAATTCAAAGACTTCAGATCTCTGCTCACGAGGTCAGGCATTAGGAGTACATTTACTGTGAGGAGCCCGCAGAGATAGAGGAGGCAGAAGGTGAAGATGTGGATGATCGGAGACCACCGTGGCAAAAATGATGGTATTACTGAAGAGCAGTGGAATGAGTTTGTTGCGAAGCGTTGACCCCTGAGTTCAAGGTGAGTTTAACAGTAGTTGTTCTTTTGTATGATAAATGTTTAAAGTGTCCTTACAGTTCATTTGGTTAATTCGTCTTTTTCATATATTATTTGCATAATTTGTCTTTTCATACTATATGTAGGCTATACGTGAGAAACAACAACAAAATGCAAAAAAAAATCGTTACCCCCATCACATGGGGAGTACAAGTATTGCTCAGCGTGTGCCGCAGTGGGAGAAAGAGGGGTTGCTGCCAGCTGGCTCGAATGTCAGCGAACGAAGGATGAAGGTTTGGGATTAAGTCGACGGAAGAAACCTTCAAATCCGGCGGCACCTGCTGAGTATGATGACGCCACGAGAGAGGTCATCAACCAAATGGTAAGTGATTTTTAGTTTAAAAAATGTTTATATATTTATAGAGTAACAATAGCAGTTAAATAAACCGAAGAATCCTTATTGACTTATTAAACTCCATAACAGGAAGAGTTAAGCTCCCAGATCACCCAGGGCTCTTGGCAGCCCGTTAGGCAGGATGATCCACTTTCCCGCGCTCTCGGGAAGAAGGATCATCCGGGTCGTGCAGTAGGCTTTGGTGGTCATGTCGGTATACGCCAAGCCTTCGGGAATCCTGGGTCGAGACACGGTGCAGGAGGGAGCATTTCATATGAGGAGCACTTACGCCAGAATGCGGAGCTCGAGCAGCGACTACGAAGTGAGTTTCAGCAGTCGCTCAAGCTATGGAGATGATCCGATCTGAGAGGATGAGTCAGGAGGTTTCTAGACCGCCAGATCAGCCACAAGCATCAGAGCCCGCAGCAGTGCCTCCCAGTAGTGTTCACTCCGTCAACCCATTTCCATATTCATCTCTCAAGGTTAGAACAACATGTTAACTACAAATACAAAAAAAAACAAATTATACAATTGTTTATCTGCATCTAAAATCTTTAATTTTGAAAATTTAGCAACCAATTGACTGCACATTGTTCCAAGTGATTGGCGTTGACGAAGTCGAAGTAGGGTGGGGAAAACTTTTCAAGTCTTGTGCTGGAGACACCGTGAGGAATACAGCGCTCCGAGAGTACCATGGCCGGGTGCTTGTTGAAGGTTACGCGCCTGCTTACGCGGATTGTCAGATACCGGTGCCCAGTGCAGACATATCCACCCTTCGTCAAGCTGAATCCAATGCAGTACAGTGGCCCTGTAGATTGATTAGGCTTGGGGAGCAGCAGGTAACCCCATGAAAAAACTTATTCTTTAACATATCCTAGAGTAGAAACATATACTTATTAAATTAATATATTAGGAACACATTCAATCAAATTCTGATAAGGCAAAAGGAAAGAGAGTTGTTGTTCCACCAGCTAATCCTTCGATGGCATCCGCGACTAGAGTTGTGATGAGATCGAATTTGCTACAACCGGCGGTTCTGAATGCCTTACCCCCCATGCTGAAACTGTTACACTCCACACTATGATGACGCCGCCAGGAAGAGATTCGGTTACAATGGAACCAAGACCGGATCTTTTTCACTACAGAGGCGCTCAGAGTTTTGAAATCTATCTTACTGATTTTGTGGAGTTGTTCACGAAGGATTGGTTGAGTGCGTCGATTCTCAAATCGGCTTGCATGTGAGTAATTAGCAATGTTGTACACATTTTACTCTGTATATTTGAAAATTAAATTCATAATATTTGTTTCTTTATATTGTGCAGGTTTATTGACAAGGCGGTCCAAGTACATGAGAATAGTAGTTTCGGGTTCCTATGCCCTGACTACTGTTCCGAAGCTAATATGGGATCTGACCCCCAAGCGTTGGTCCAGTACTTGTCGAATGTGATACATGCGTGTGCAGTTACAGATAAATCTTACATCATGCTGCCTCTTCATCAAGGGTAAGAATTTTATCTAATGTTAAGTTAGTTTAAAAATTATGATATTTGTATTATGTAATTGATTGAATTAAGTTCTGCCTTATTGTAATCTATGAACAGCCGACACTGGTCTTTGCTCGTTCTATGTATAAAAAGCCCAAGAGTCCTGCAGCTTGACTCAGCATCTCTGCGTCCCAAGAGGCCACTTATATATAACATGTTGATGAGGTGATGAATTTACTTAACTTGATTAATTATCAATTTTTAGTTATTTCTTAATCATCCGTTGATAACTTTTACTTTTATGTGCGTATGAATTCTAGTGCCTTTGTATCTGTAATGACGCAAGTCCGAGGAGAGAGACTTAAGAAGATTCCGTGGAATGTAGTCAAGGTATTTTTGTCCTTATTCAAATTTTGTAATATGTTCATTAGATTTAAAATAGGAACAGTATTATAATTTATGTGTTAAATCGATTTTGAATATGTACGTATATACATGTGCAGTGTCCACAGCAGCCGGGAGGTTCAGAATGTGGCTACTATGTCATTCGGTTTATGAGTGACTTGATAGCGGGACCGAGACTCTTGCCAGAGAAGTCTCTAGACCTGGTAAGTAGCATTCTCGAAATTTTTGGTTTTGTAGATAATTTTTAACATTGATTCTTAAACTCAAAGTATTATTAGCAACTAATCATATTTCTTTTTGTGTTAATTCCAAGGCTTTTGAAGAGTTGGTAGACGGTTACAACGAAGGACATATAACCGAGGTGCTCGAAGAATGGGCAGAATTCATGAGCGTTAATGTAGGTTGCTTCTAGGGTTTGGTAGGATTGAGTAGGATGATTTTGAAATTCTCATGAAACAATTGTCGTTTCTGTAAAGATTTTGTTGATATTTGATTAATTTGGTGAAATTTGTAAATGTAAGTGGATTATTGCCCGTAGATAAGTTTGGTGGCAATTTATATGGTGAAATGGTTGATCTAATGCCCCTGTGGTGGCATTGTTTATTGCTATATCTTCACAGGTTTGATTGATTTTGGGTGTGTGTGGTAGAATTGTAGGCTGGAATGGAAAAAACAAAAAAAAAAAACCTATTGCAGCGGTTCTTAATAAGAACCGCTGCGATAGGTGGTTTTTTTTTTAAAAAAAAGGTCTATCGCAGCGGTTCTTATTAACAACCGCTGCGATAGGTGGTTTTTTTTTAAAAAAAAAGGTCTAACGCAGCGGTTCTAACTAACAACCGCTGCGATAGAGTACCTACCGCAGCGGTTCTACAACCGCTGCGGTAGAGTTTTCACCTAGCGCAGCGGCACCCATCGCAGCGGTTTTCAACCGCTGCCATAGGTACCAAACAACCGCTGCGGTAGGTCCTTTTCCTACTAGTGGCAACAGCGTCAACACCTTACCAACACCCCCTCTGTCGTAAGAGGAACGTCTAAAAGAGGTGTCATCAGAAATTCTTATCATGGGAACGATAGGCAAGGGAGATGAGGAAGAGGAAAGAAGTGTGGAAATCGGAGATGATAGTGCACATCAGACACTGGATGTAGCCTGAGCTGTTCAGGAGGCTTTTGAAACAAGTGGAGAAGAAGAAGAAGAAGAAGGGGATGAAGATGAGGAATTGATGCCTTGGTAGAGGAGAAGTAGAAGGAAGAAGATAAAGGTGAGGAAGTCCAAGAAAAGTGCGAGGGAGACGGAGGAGAGAACAAGAGAAAAGAGGATCTGCAAGTCGACGAATCCGCGAGTGGTTCCTCACATATCGGGGAACGATTGGGAGGACCTCAGAGCAGTCCTCCAGCGGTCTCACCGGTTATCAGCAAAGAAATTGACCAGGTAAGAAAGACGAAGGGGAAAAACAAGATGGTTGAGCCCGCTGAGGAGGAGATTGAGGCGCTGTTTGCTCAGAAGTGCTAGGACATCATCACCCTTACGAAGGAGGAAAGGGCTCGCCTCAAGAAGCTCAAGGCAAGCAAGTTGAAGCTAATCCCGACCTCCAACATCGACAACAAATCCATCCATGTCTTACCCAAGATAGTGGATGAGGCCTGGCTGAGGGAGAATGGCCTAGGAAAGATAGTCGAGATCCTAGAATTCCAAGGATGGCTCCAGATGTTCTAGAGGACCGACCCCATCTACCAAGAGCTGTTCACGGAGCACATCTACCACATGGGACATCTCCAAGACCAAGACGGGGACATGTACCTGGTCTCCCGAGTTCAGAAGAGATATGTGGTCATCCGAAAGAGCTGGAACTCCCATACCTTTGGGCTGGGGAACGAAGAGTTGATCGTCCCCAAGGAGACAACTTGGTTGGACCTCGGCAACAAAGTTGGGATGATGGTGGAGACACTGGGTTGAGAACCGGTTCAAAATTTCTCAGCCAACAGCGTGTCTGAGAGCGACAGAATACTCCACTGTATCCTTGTCCACAACATATGAAATACCCCAAATCTAAATAATATTATTTAATCATTATTTATTGGAATATAATCCAAATATAAATCATTTCACGTACGCATGCAAACCCATGCATGAAAACGTTACGTAAAAACAGTCGTTTCACCATAAACGCTAAAACGCCTTAAGAGCATATGGTCAAACATGACCTTGTATGACCCTCTAATATTCAAACTAAATGGTCATACAATTATTATATGAATATACAAATATATTCCCTAAGCTATATTCAGTCAAATACGCAAAATGCTCGGGAGTGCTCACACCCGCTCCTTAAGCACGAAAAGTCCGGAGGAGGAGTGCCGAGGGACACGAACTCCTATAAAATTAATTCCTAGAGTTCCTAACACCATTATTTATCATTCTAAAGAGAACCCACGAAGTGGTTTCTCAAAATTCAGCAAAAACCAAAGGAGGATTTCTTAGCGCTCCTTTTGGCCCGGGAGTGTCCCGATGGCCCGTAAATTATGTCACGGGTTGATATAACCCCATATAACTCAATATAACATCTTAGTATATGTTTATTTACTATAATAAGTGTTTACAAACACTTGGAACTCATAAGAACAATTGGTTTCCCAAAATTTCCTTAGAGCACAAAAACACACCTTCGGGTGTCACGAAAATGCGTTTACGCAATTACCTTGTAGTTTTTGACATGCCACGAATTGGTAATCTTAAATGGGGTTAAAATGACCTTCTAAATAAGTTGGTGTGACTAGTCAAAAGGCTCTCTATAGGGGCCGATTTTAAGGACAAAAACTAGTATATAAATTGCATTAAAAATTTATAAAAGTATAGAACATGGTGACTCACCTTCCCATGTGTTTATTACTTAATGTCTAAGTATGTAGGTCTCATTTGACCATATAGCTGTCGAAATTATGCAGAAGAATAAGGCCATGTGAGCTAGGAAGAAAACAAAATGAAAAAGGCAAAAAGTAGATCTAGATTCCTTTTCTTTTGATTCTTATAATTCAATGACCTAACATGCTTGGTCTTAGCTCATTAATGCCGATCATCATGCTCCATTCAGTCCCTAAAATCGTCCATATAAGAGAGGAAGAAGACAAGTTATAACATTGAAAAATCAAAGGAATATCCTTACCTTTCTCACCTTGTCTTTTAGTTTGCATTATTTTGCTCCACCTTGCCATGTTCTCCATTATGGCCGATTTCAATGCTGGAAAGGAGGGCATTTATTGAGCCAATAACTCATTGAATAAACTAAGGAAAAGTATAGTCTTTTGACATTAAGAATTAAGAAAACAAAAATCAAATCCAAGTCACTCCTTCCTTGCATTTACGTGAGCTAGGTCTCACTTTCTTCCTTGCCCTCTTCATCCACGGTTTAGGTAAGCTCCCTCTCTCTTCTAGCTTCATCTTCTTCCTTTGAAGCTCTTAAGTCCATTAATGGAGTTTTAACTTCTATCTTCATCTTTAAGGTAAATTCCTAGCATTTCTTGGCAAGTCTTGAAGCAAAACTCTTCCTAGCAACAAGGTGTGTTCGGCTTCATTTAGTTCTCCAAGGAGATTGTCCAAACCAACATTAAACCAAGGAGCATCTCAAGGTAGGTTTTAAAGCTTGAAAATCCTTAAAGCACATTTTTATGTGTAACCAAGTTCTACCTCTTCTAAGTCTTTTCTTCTTCATTTGATGAAGGGAAAAACTTGTTCTTCACCTACCTTAGGAGTGCCGAAATTATAAGGAGCAAAGTCTAAGGTAAAGTCTTATAAAACTACTTCCAAATCTACTTAAGATCTTTATTCAAGATCTAACTCCTAAACACCTTCACCTTTGCATAAAACCGAAGAGGAGCATCAAGTTTACCTAGGAGAAAGCTTGGAGATTCAAGAAGAAGTTCAAGCACTTAACCACCTTTGTTAAAGAAGTAAGTTTACTAAGTAAATCCTTATATTATAAGCTTTGTTAAGCTTCTAAAAATTGTACAAAAATTATGTACACCTCTTAGGTATATTAATACCGAAACTATATGGTTTATATGCCAAAAATTAACCTATAACATATAAGGAAAATATTTACCTTAAGACACATTTTGTGTCACAAAGTTTATTTATGTTACATATAAATTAAGGCCGAAAGTTCAAGAGCAAAAGTACTCCATTTTGAGCTAAGAATTCATATAAGACATTACAATAATTTATACATGAGCTATATGACTCCTATGAATTTATTTATAATTACTTAGACATATAAATCCACTTTTATATAACATAAGGTCTCATTTAAATTATGGCCGAATGTTCTACTTGATAAATAAGTTTTAATGAGCTACTTAGGTATATAAATTTATATCATAAAGTTTGGTGAGTTAAAAATATTCTATAGTGTCTAAATGACTAATTAATTAAGTTATGTGGATTAAATGTAATTTTTACAAAGTTTAGTGTGCTTAATATAAAAACCGTGAGCTAAGGGGCTGTTTGGTGTAATTATAATATAATATAAGGTTAGGAATTAAGTTTAAGAATTTTAGATAATTTAAACAAGCTTTAAAATAACTTTTTATAAAGTTTTGGGCTATTATGTAATTTATAAAGTTGTTATGAAAGTTTAGAATATAAAATGGGGCGAATTCATAATTAAGGAAATTATTAGGTTCGCTTTTGAATTTTAGAAGAATTAAATACTTAAAACTATAGTTTATAAGTTATTAAATAACTATTATTAAGTTTTGGGGTGAAAATGTAATTAATGGGAAGTTCAATGACAAAGCCGAATTGTTTTGGGGTTAGTTTGGTAATTTAAGAATTTATATATTTATATTCAGCATTTATGGATATTTGGAGGATTTAGAAGAAAGAATTTTGATTAAAGGAATTATGGAATTAGAACTATGGCTTATATAGTTATAAGGAATTAAAGGTAACCAATAAATATTTTTATGGTTAAAAGAAGAATAATAGAAACTATAAGAATTTTATGTCATGTATGACATATAAATATAGTAAGAATTACAAGTTGTTATGTCACCTAGACAATTAAAACAACAAATATAGTACATGAATATAAATACATATATGTACATTAAAGGATTTATAAATAAATCAAAAGGAATAACAAATAAGTTATACATAAATCATGAGGTAATTAAAAGAAATAAACCTCACATGAAATAACAAATACGAGATTTGTTAAAAGATCCAATAGAATTATATAAGGGTAACATAAATTAACCCTCTCAGTTAATCCTATTCTAGGACTTTGTTTGACCAGACGTTGACCGGGAATTTACAAGTACAGTCTACGGTGAACGGTATGGGATTCTTGCAACCTGTTTTCTAACGGATTACACGGCTTGTGTGCTATCTGTTGTTTGAAATAACGACCAAGATAATTAATGTAAACTGTTGTTTTACTCTTGCACACTGTGGTATTATTTTATGTGCGTGATGTTGCTGACTACAACGTGTATGTCCCACGCATACAAACACTACTATACCAGTGGATTAAATACCTGCGTTTCAGTATACCGAGGACTTGTACTCAAGTCTCTCACTAACTTCACTTTATAAAACGTCATTATCCTAAACGTGATAATTGACAATACACATTGTGTTCTTGTTTAACGTCTTTATATGACACTTAACAATTATATACTTCGAGATTGAGGAGCCCAGTTGGATCTGGCCATGCATGCTACGGGAGTTGTACCTGTCTCAGGTCGTCTCCTACTACGTCGCGACGGAACATTCAGTTGGGAGGAAGACTTTATTCCTTCCGGGATTCAAATGCCCTTCAGTTCGAGGAAGACTTTATTCCTCTAGTGGGTTCTTATTTCCCACGCCATTCAGTTCAGGGTTTGACTACGTATCTCCTGGGGTTTTTATACCCAACCTTTTTATAACGAGGTCACTATACCTCCACTATTTAGATATTCAGTTATAACTGTCAGTCCCATTGTGTGGACCGACTATCAGTAAAGAATTTCAGTTCAGCTAACTCGACCTTCTGTGTCTTGTTCTATGTGACATTATTGTCCTTGTATGGATACTTGTTATTATCAGACTATGCTTGTTTACAGCTTTATAAAAATGAACTGCATGTATTCGACAAAGTAGTTGGTGTGGCCCGGTAGACGATGGGCTGCACGTTTTCCATACCAGCATTGTTTGCTGAGCCCCTTTGGGGGCACCCCATTTTTCAGGTACCTGAAGATTGAGAAGTTCACTACACTGAGTGTAGGTGGGGTAGACCAAGCTTTGGGAGTCTACTATTAGTTATTTGTTTTATTTCAGTATTGTACTTTTGAGTTTGATTCCTAGTATCTCGGGTTGTATCTGTATTCCAGACCGTGACATTTGAGGATTGTATTTGGACTTAGCCTTGTTGGTCACAAGGGTGGCCAACGGCATTGTGATACCGCCCGGTTGTTGTATTTATTTCCGCTGCAGTTGTAATTTATTTGGGAGTGATCGCCGTTCAGTTTATTGGATTTCGGGTTGGGGTATTACAAAAATGGTATCAGAGCGTAGTTACGCTCTGGATACAAGGATACACCGAGATTAGGATATCTAATACCTTAGGTTAAGGGTTGAGAGATAGTATTGAAAGGAGTTTAAGTTAGTTTTACTTAGACTACTATCCAAGACCAAGATAGTGACCTCAGTGTCTAATATACCTCAACATCCTGCAGATGTCAGGAAGAGGAGGACGACGTGGACAGGCCGATGAGGAGCCATCCGTCAGGCTGGCAGACATTGCCACCTTAATTGCTCAGGCATTCGCACAGGCGGGGGTTGGACAGCAGCAGCAGCTACCTCCACCACCACCACCCAGAGAGAGAGATTGGGTGAAGAGTTTGGCTGATCTAAGGCCAACTGCATTCAAGGGGCAGACTGACCCTGCTCACTTGGAGACCTACATGGAGATGGAGACAGCGTTCGAGACGCTTGCAGTCCCAGCTAGGGAAAAAGTAAGACTTGCTGCCTTTTATCTGAAGGATGCAGCTAGAGATTGGTGGAACATGGTGAAAGCCGACCACCTGGATGACCCAGCTTTTACTTGGGGACATACTGCACTACTTAGGGCAAATACTACCCGGCCCACCAGGATGTGAAGACTAGGGAGTTTGATGCATTGGCAGACGGAAAGATGACCGTTGATGAGTATTATGCTAAGTTTACTTCACTACTCCGACTACTACCCGGCATAGGATACTCGGACCAGGTGTTGGTCGACTTTCACGGGGGACTGAGCCCTCGACTTCAGTTTGGGATGGGACCAATCATCCCCACCAGTTTGCAGGTAAAACAGGAAAGACATAAATCAGTTGGAAATCTTATTACATACTATACCCCTCAGGGGAGAATTGGAGATTAATATCTTGAGATTTCAGGAATGCTACCATGCTGCTTCCGTAGTGGAGATCACTTGTAAGAGAAGGGATGCTTTGAGCTCCCAAAAGAAGGACGGACCTGGTGGCGAAGATGCCACAGGGAACTCCACAGAGGAACAAACCTTATCAAAGGGACAGGGGTCCTACCAAGGGAAGGGGACCCAAACTACTGGGAACCCCCAGTCGGGAACCCACGGAGCAGCAACTACACAGAAAACCTACCCATCTAAGGGTAGGAACTCTAAGTTAAATTTGAGACTTTTGTGATTACTTCAGTACCTTTGGGATGTATAATTGACCTTGATTGTGTTAGGTTCCGGACATGGCTCAAACACGGGCCAGAAGTATGTCTGCCGTTTCAACTGTAAGCAATGCGGAAAGGACCACCCCGGCGTTGACTGCCAAGGGGAGAAAGTCATGTGCCGCTACTGTCTACTCGGGCATCGTGCCTTCGAGTGTATCCGGAACCCGGAGAGCAGGAACTACTACCGCCCGGGAGCAAAGCCAAACACCGGCCCTAAGAATGGAGCTAGCGATACTCGCCCTCCACCAACAACCAGGCTCAGGGGTATAAGGGCAAAGGCCCAGCATCGGGACCCGCCCTACATGTCATGGACCGCTCAGATGAGGCTGGTCCTTCTTCTAACCCAGGTATTTCTAAACCATGTGAACCGTTATTGAACAATGGATGTTGTGAATGAGTGCTTGCATGCCTTGATTGCCTAATTGAAAAGGAAGAATTAGTAAGACTCACTAGAAAAATTTGAAAACCACGTAGGAAGCTATAAGATATGCTTTCCTATCCCCTCACCGCCCTCCCTGGAAGAAAACATTATCAAAATACAAGAACCAGAAAACGAACAATGTAAGGTTATCCAACCAGGTTTGATACTACTCAAAGGATACCTAACACCGGAGACACAAATTGCCATCATCAGAAGATGTCAAGAATTGGAGCAGGACCAGGAGGGTTCTACACTCCAGAATTTCCAGGAGGATCAAAATGAAGCTGAAAATGATGTGCTTAGGAAAGGATTGGAATCCTTACTCAAAGACCTACCAAGATACAAGAAATGGAGATGGAGCACAAGTGCCAAAAATCCCAGAAGAATTTTTACAAATTGTGGAACAAGCAGTTACTACCGCAGCAGATGGAAGAAGATCCAGTTCCCAACTTAAGGGCTGATCTATGTATCATCAACTTCTATGAAGAAGGAGGCCGTTTAGGGCTACACCAGGACAATGATGAAACAAAAGGGTCCCTTGAACAGGGGATACCAGTATTATCTTTGTCTATTGGAGATGACGCAGAGTTCCTTTATTGCGAGCAGAAGCGTGTGGACCTTGCAAAGAAAATTATATTGAGTTCAGGAGATGTTTTAATAATGGGTGGAAAGTCAAGGTTGCTATACCATGGAATTAAAAGGATTAAGCTAAACACAACACCTTCGACAGTGATAAACACCACTCACATGAGACCAGGAAGATTAAGTTTAACCTTTAGAAAGTACTAGTGTTGTAATTGTTTTTGGACTTCAGAAAGGAGATCATCTCATCAATGAAGCATTATTGTTTGTGAAAGTGAATGTCTTTAGACCCCATCATGTATCAAAGTACTTACTCAGATTCTGTTATTAGGTTGTGCTAAGGAGACGGAAGGTGCCTTAAGTATACTTACTGAGGAGGAGGCCCGCAAGGGCGGCTCGATTCTCACTGGTACCTTTCCGGTTAAGGGAGTGGATGCATTAGTACTGTTCGACTCCGGAGCCTCACATACTTTCGTTTCGCCTACGCTTGCGGGGAAGTTGGGGCTAGACGCAGTAGAGTTACCTGATTTTAAGGTGGCACTCCCGTCTAAGGAGAAGATCAGTTGCACTCGTCTTTATAGAGGAGCCACTATCAGTATTAAGGAGGAGGAATTTCCTATTGACCTTATTGAGTTCAGAGGTCTAGGATTCGACGTTATAGCCGGGATGGACTGGCTGGGGCGGCACAGAGGCCGCATTCTTTGTGCAGAGCGCAGACTATTGCTTAAGAGCCCATCAGGAGTGACAGTATCCTACCGTCAGAGCCCTAGGGCACCATCGATAAAAGTTATATCTGCTATGTCCATGTACAAGCACGTCAGGAAGCAGAAGGAGGTATATCTATGTTATGTTCAGAATGTAGAGCATGACCCTGATTTTGATCCAGCTATGCCAGTGGTGTCGGATTTTCCAGATATTTTTCCAAAGGAACTTCCAGGCTTACCGCCATCCAGAGAGGTAGAGTTCTCCATCGAATTACTACCAGGTACCGGTCCCATAGCTAAGGCACCGTACCGTATGGCACCAGCAGAGATGGCTGAGCTGAAAGAGCAGCTGAAAGATTTATTGGACAAGGGATACATACGACCTAGCGTATCTCCTTGGGGAGCACCAGTCCTATTTGTGAAGAAGAAGGATGGAAGCCTTCGTTTATGTATTGATTACAGAGAGCTTAATGCAGTTTCGGTGAAGAACAAATATCCACTACCACGGATTGACGATTTATTTGATCAGCTGAGAGGAGCAAAAGTGTTTTCGAAGATCGATTTGAGATCAGGCTACCATCAAATACCCATCAGGGAGCAAGACATAGAAAAGACAGCATTCAGAACTCGGTATGGCCACTATGAGTTTACAGTCATGCCTTTTGGCTTGTCAAATGCACCTGCAGTCTTCATGGATTTGATGAACAGATTATTCAGAGAGCAGTTGGATAAGACCGTGGTTGTATTCATCGATGACATCCTAATCTACTCAAAGTCTAAAGAAGAGCATGAGAGTCACCTTCGACATACACTTCAGATCTTAAGGAGAACCAGCTTTATGCTAAGTTCTCCAAATGTGAGTTTTGGTTGGACAGAGTTTCCTTTTTAGGACATGTTATCTCTGATGCTGGGATCGCAGTGGATCCGGCAAAGATAGAAGCAGTTCGCACTTGGCCTAGGCCAAAGACAGTTACGGACATCAGGAGTTTCCTTGGTTTAGCAGGATACTACAGAAGGTTTGTCAGAGACTTCTCCAAAATAGCCAAACCTATGACCAGCTTAATGAAGAAGGATGCACCTTTCACATGTACTACTGAATGTGAGACCTCATTCGAGCTTCTGAAGAATGCCTTGACATCAGCACCAGTTTTGACTATACCTGAAGGCACAGAGGGTTATGAAGTTTACTGTGATGCATCAGGTAGGGGATTAGGGTGTGTACTCATGCAGAATGGGAAGGTAGTCGCCTACGCTTCCCGACAGTTGAAGAAACATGAGGAAAACTATCCCACACATGACTTGGAGCTTGGAGCTATTGTTTTTGCCTTGAAGATCTGGCGCCACTACCTGTACGGTGTCCAGATGACCGTATATTCGGATCATAAGAGTTTGAAATATGTATTCACCCAGAAGGAGTTAAACATGAGACAAAGAAGATGGGTTGAATTTCTGAAGGATTATGACATTGATTTGCAGTACAAGGAAGGGAAAGCTAATGTTGTAGCAGACGCATTGAGTCGACGAGCATATTCTCTTAATGCCATTGTGGCTAGCTCGAGTCTTATGGACGACATACGCAGAGCACAGCAGAGTGATCAGCGAATGATGGAGATCAGTCAGAAGTTGACTGACGGTACATTTGAGGGTGGAAAGTATGAGTTCCAGTTACATGATGATGGACTCATCAGATTGAAGGGAAGATTGTGTATTCCCAGAGACAGCACAGATATAAAGGAGCATATTCTTCGAGAGTCCCACACTTCTACCACATCTGTCCATCCAGGAGCTTCTAAGATGTACAAAGATCTAAAGAGGTATTTCTGGTGGAGTGGTATGAAGGGCGACGTGACAGAGTATGTGATTCGATGTCTCACTTGTCAGAAAGTGAAATTCGAACATAGACGACCTGGAGGTATGGTACAGTCTATGCCAGTTCCAGAGTGGAAGTTTTATGATATCTCCGTGGACTTCGTGGTGGGACTACCACCTACGAGAGGAGGCCTAAACATGATTTGGGTTGTTGTTGACCGACTGACTAAAGTTGCTAGGTTTATTCCGATGAAGGATACTTGGAAAGTGCCAAAGTTAGCAGAGCTATTTGAGAAAGAGATTATCAGACATCATGGAGTTCCAAAGACTATTGTTTCAGATCGAGATACTAGATTTCTCTCACGATACTGGCGAGCTACTCGCGAGGCACTTGGCACTGAATTAAAGCTTAGCACAGCATTTCATCCTCAGACAGATGGTCAGTCAGAGAGGACTATTCAGACCTTAGAGGACATGCTACGAGCATGTGCCTTGGACTTTCAGGGCAGCTGGATAGATAGATTACATCTCATCGAGTTTGCTTACAATAACAGTTATCACACTAGTAGAAAAAAGACTTAAAATGACGCCCTTTAAACCACGGTTGTACAAAAACCCGTCGTTTAAACATTATAGACCACGGTTCCAGGACGAATCGTCGTTTATCTTGCACGCCTCATCAGATAAATGACGGTTTCATGAAGAACCGTCGTTTAAAATTACACCGTTTAGAAGAAAAAACGACGGTTCCGACGAAACCGTCGTATAAAGTCTTTATAAACCACGGTTCTTAATGAACCGTCGTTTTATATTAAGCTCCAAAAATTTAAAACCACGGTTGTTACTAAAACCGTCGTTTATTGTTATCGCCGCATAGCCTTTAAACGACGGTTCTTTAACTAACCGTCGTTTAAAGTATTTTACTAATACCGGCCCCGCCCCATTTTCTTCTTCCTCCCGACTTCTCTCTCGATTTTCCTGTTGCGATTTCGTCTTCCCCGTCGACCCAGCCACCTCCGCCGTCGCCACTGGTGCTAGCCCCTGTCGCCGTCGCCGTCGACTTCTCCTCCGCCGCCCTATTCGATCTTCCCCCAGCCCTAGCTCGACATCGTCTTCCCGCGGCGCAGACTCCATTAAAGCCGTCTTCCCCCACCGAGAGAGCCTCGATAAGTTTCTCTTCAGTAAGTTCACAATTCCTGTTCAATTTGCTTTCCTTACTAGTGTTTCTTCAATTTCCCTTCATCTTGTTCAGTCTTCTGGTGGCATTAAGTTTAGAATTCCAACAATTTTCTGGTCCAATACGTCAGATATCTCTAACTGAGTATATGAACTAAAAGACAGATAGAAAGAGGAGAATGCAGAGCCAAGACTTCAGTTTTACAGTTTCTGGTTTCAGTGTGATTTCAATTCTGTAGCTTTAGCAAGTTGTTCTGAGTTGGTTGGAGTATAAGCCTTGACAGTAATACTTAGCTACGTGAATGAATAAGGTGGGAGAAAACTTAGGGTCAAACTCATGGACAAGAAAAGAGAAATAATAGGGTACTTCAGTTTTTCATACTTTCTGTTTTGCTGCAGTTTCACGCCTCTGTATAAGCAGGTTTACGAGGGTTATTAGAGTTGGATTGGCTTGATTCTTGGTTTAAAACCTTGCTAGAATACTTAACTAAGTGGGTGAAAAACCTGGGGGAAAAATGTAAAGTCAGACTGGTGAGCAAACATAAGAGAATAGAAGAAAGAATAGCGGATTGTATTACTTCAGTTTTATAGTTTTTCTAAAAACGTGAACTCTGTATAACTAAGTTATCGAGAACTTATAAGGGGTTGCATTGGGATGTTAATGATCCTAAAACATTACCAACATACTTAAGCCAGTCTATGAGTATGTAGGGGGAAAGCCTATTTGAACATTTTATCTTTTGGTGAGTGTAAACCACTACTAGAGCTTCCTATAGGAAATTCATGTAATTATCGTAGATTCTGTTTATTATCATTATCTGAATTTCAGATTGATTCCTAGAATGTTTAGTGTTCTTGTCTTTCAACTTGGTTGTTCCTGCTTCTAGCTAAGGCTGCTATTAAAATGTGAAAGACTTTATATATTGGAAGATGATTAGAATGCTGTCTCTGGAATATTAGTGTTACTTGTGGATTTGATATCGATAAGCTAAATTATTAATTTGGTTATGGTCTTCAATTATTGTTCAGTTCTACCTAACAATGGATATCAATTAAAAAAATGTAGAAACAAAAACTGATACGCATAATAGCTCAGATCAGCCCTGGCTGTTGATCTCACTAATTAATAAATAATAATACAGTGATGACAGATAATGACCTAGTCTAATGTCCTATTGGAACTGCCCTCCTTCAGTTGAGGATCTTTTTGTTGCTTAAATTAAGTTTCAACCACACTGTGATGATCAGAAATGCCTAATTTTGTTTCTGTATTTATATGTCACGTAATTCCATCGAGGCTCTCTCTGGGGATGTACTCATAGACAAGAAGTTTATCTTCCCCCATGTGAGAGTTTCTATGTTTTCTGGGCTTGAGCTCTGACTTTGTGCTAAAGATTAGGATGATATAATATGGATTATCAGCTCTGTATAAAGCCTAATATTTCTGTTGCTGTAACGGGAACTATTCAGCAGTTTTCACCAACTAAATTATGCCATTTTGCCTCTCTTGTTGCTGCTGTAATCAGCCCCTGCATTATGTGTAATGCTTCAGTTTTAAACACCTATAAAAGCCACAATATGGACACAGTCGAACCTGTTTTGATTAGTTATTTTTTTTTCTTCGATTGTGAGTTGCTATGGAGCTTGACAAAGTTTAGCATCAGATTTTCTGCATAACAATGAATAAGTTTCAGCAGTTTAAAGCCTCAAAAACGTGCTGTTATCGCTTCTATTTGCTGTTAGTTATACCATATTGTGGGCAGTTTACTTGTGTACTGGTTGTGTTATATCACAACGAAGAGTGTGGAGTCTGTTGCAATACGCAAAGGTCATGCCCAATTTTTTCCAGAATTAAACTTTATTCTTATTTATTGGATAGGTTACTACGGTTGAAAAATTCCTCTTCCATCCCATTTCCGAGTTGACCATCACTACTCACTAGGTTAGTATTTTAAGAATGATTCAAAAACATGGTTTGTTCAAAATTTATTTGTTTGTTCAATTATTCATGTTTTTTTAATTATAACCTTATCATAATATCATTAGGTGTTACTGCATCACGTTTCTTCTTCCTCTACCTCCCGCCAGCTGACCATCAGTACTCATCAGGTTGGTATTTTAAATGTTTCAAATTTATTCTTGTTTTTCTATTAAAGAATGGAAAATTAATTCAAAATTTATTCGCTTGTTCAATTATTCTTGTTTTTCTTGCACAATACCATTTTTAATTTTTTTATAACTTTTATGATGAACTTATCATTTCTTGATTGAAGTCACAGTCTTGAATTTCTGACGAGGCCGGTTGTCGCCCTAACTGCTGCCACGCACATCAACCTCTGCCACCGGCTTGCCTGATCTGAACCCACGGTATTATTCTGGCATAGCGCTAGCAATTAATTTCCAGAATTTAACCTGATTCTAATTTCATTGAATTTAACCTTCTTCATAATTAACCTTATTCTAATTTGTTAAGCAGTTAAGCAGACCACGCTCAATATTCAAGAATTAACCTTATTCTAATTTCAATATTGGATAGGTGTGATTACACTTGGAACTCATTCAGCTGTCTCCCTCCCATCCTATGTCGTGAGTTGACCATCACTGCTCATCAGGTTAGTATTTAAAAATGTTTCAACACGATGCTTTTTTGACATATTCTTGTTTGCTTATTTATTTAGTCATGTTTTTTATTTGAAATATTAAAAAAATCAAACCGTTCTCTGTCTGATGATGCTTAAGTTGTTAGTGCGTTTTGTTGAGAATCACTTGAACCTTGATTTGATGCTGCTATTGTGTTTGCTTTTGCGTAAAAAAAGTGTGGAGTATCTAAAAAAACGTAAAGGTCATGCCAAATTTTTTCCAGAATTTAACCTGATTCTAATTTCACTGAATATAACCTTCTTCATAATTACTAACAGTTTCAATTTTTTTCATCTTTTGCACAATATCAGTGTTGATTGTTTTAATAACTTTTAAGATTAACTTATCTTTTATTGATTGATGTCGCAGTCTTGAATATTTCCGACGACCCCGGTTGCTGCCTTAACTACTGCCCCGTCAACCTCTGCCACCGGCTTGCCTGATCAGAACCCACGGTAGTAACCTAGCTTGTTGCTAAAAATTTCTTTTTTTTGTTTGCCAACTAACTAACATCTTGAAAGTTGATTTGTATGCCAAAATTAATTTTTCCAGAATTTAACTTTATTCTAATTTCATCGGTTAGGTTTTACTACGTACGGTTGAACTATCTCCCTTCAATCCTTTTTGTGAGTAGATCATCACTACTCACCAGGTTAGTAGACCATGGTTTGTTCCAGTTATGTTCGTTTGTTTAATATGTTCAATTATTCAAGTTTTTATAAAATTTAAACCTTATTCTAATTTCATTGAATAGGTGTTATATAGTACGCGCAAGAGCATTTGCCTACTTCTCCTTCTTCTGTGCTGTTCGCGCTAGCTGACCATCCAGTACTCATCAGGTTGGTATTTAAAATGTTTCAATTTATTTTTGTTTTTCTATTAAACAATGGAAAATAAATTCAAACATAGAATTACCTGTCTGAGATTTACCTGGTAGAGGTATGTCTTAGATAGTCCCTGTTGGGACTGTCCAATGACCTTTGATCTCACCATCTAGGTTGTGAATGAGTTAATAATATACAGTAGTTCAGTGATAATTTCAGCAGCATTACCCTAGTGTTCTTCTAGTGTACATATATATATGTGAATTGAAACGATTCATATATATATATCTACACTAGGAGAACTGTAGGGTAATGCTGCCGAAATTATCACTGAACTACTGTATATTATTAACTTGTTCCTAGGTGAGATCTTAGGTGATTGGATAGGTTTAGGTTGTTAAATCTGTAAATAAAAAAAAGAGGAGATCAATGGAAAGAGTTCACGACATCTGGTGTGTGTTGAAAAAGGAGATGGAGCGCTCAGTGATGTACAGTGACAGATTGGACATCAAGTTCCTACAAGGGGTCAATAAATTTTGCAAAGTCCTTGTTGACAATCTTAAACCAAGGGATAAGGGATATATTCGATGTCCTTGTGTCGATTGCAAGAACGACTTCAAATACCGAGGTGTGGACAAGATTAAGGATCATCTGATTCGCAGAGGGTTTACAGAAGACTATGAAGCCATAACAATACTGCATGGTCAACATTCAGTACAAGTGTTTGAATGTGCTGATAACGTCGTTGCCGAACAATCAGATATGGATGCTTCACACGATTTTGGGGATACTCAAGATGATTCACTAGGTAGTGATTCAGATGATCAGGAGGACCTTAATGCAATGATGGAAGACGTTGAACAACATTTTTCCAACAAACCCAAAACATTCGAAAACCTGATGCAAGCATCAAAGGAACCGTTGTACAGTGGATGTGAAACGCAAACACAAAACAAATTGAGCGTTGTCCTAAAACTATTCAATCTGAAGGCAAGACATGGATGGAGTGATGTCAGCTTTACAGATCTTTTACAACTGCTGAAGGATGTACTACCAAAGGACAATGTGATACCCACAACAACTTATGAAGCAAAGAAGTTAATGTGTACCTATTCGGTTGCCGATGGAGGTAGACAATGTAACTAATTTTGAATATCAAAGGTCCGACCACAATGAAGGATTGTGGATTGAACGATGAAATGTTATTTTGTAAGTTTGGTTGACAATATTATACTATTTCATTTTTGTCATGTTTCAATATTTGATTCAGTATATATGTGCGTATTAACCTTGTTAATTGTTGATTGTTTTTCAGATTATGGATCCTGACGATAGAGTCGAAGAGGACTTAATGTTGGGGTTGGATGATATTGACGATGACGTCCCTACTGAAGAACCACCAGCTGCATCTACTTCGGAGAACCCTCGAAAGGGGCGTGGACCGACCCGTGGGTTGAAAGAGAAGAACAATGCTCCCATCGATTTGTTCTGGGACAAGTACCTCCGACATTCTGGTGGGTCGAAGCAGCAGTTTGCTTCTTATTTGGGATTGATGGTAAAATCCCATTGCTCGATTAATAAGGATTGGAAGTATCAAGAAAAGGCAGACAAAGACATCATGTGGCAGATGTTGCAGAAGAAATACAAAGTCGCGGATGAACTTCGGAAGAAGATTGAATCACTTCTAGCGACATCGCTGCGACAATTCAAGCATCGGTTGGTAGATGGTTGGATTAACAAACCGGGCTCCAAGAAGTCACCGCCGTGGGTAGTGTATGACGGTATGATCACGGAGGAGGAATGGAAGATATTCTACGACCATCGCCAGACTGAAGAGTTTAAGGTACTTTTACAATTATTCTTTCTTAATTATTTAAGGAATAAAATTTATGCAACATTTTTTTTATTATGTATAACTTACAAATATACAAATTTTGTAACAGAAACGTCAAGAACAAGCGAGACGTAATCGGGCGAAGAATATCTACAAGCACTACATGGGGCGAGCTGGATACACGGGGCGGTTGGAGAAGTGGAAGAGCGAGGGCTTACTGACGAAAAATAATGAAGACGGCACTCAGTCAGTTATTGATCATGTTGACGATGCAAGCAGGGTGCAGACATTTATGCTGGGTCGCATGAAGAAAAATGACGAGGGAGTATATGTGTTCCCGCAGAGCGAGACTGCTGAGTTGGCGTCCAAGATTGTAAGTATATATATTTTAAAGTTGTTGTTTACTAATTAGTAAGTTCATTTCTAATATTTTTGTTAATTTAAAATAGTCTGGCTCTACTGAGCGATGGGAGATGGTTCCCGTCCCTCCGTCTCAGGATGATCCACTGAATACGGCCCTTGGGCAAAAGGATCATCCAGGGCGAGTGCGGGGGCTTGGAGGGGAAGTTCGCCAAAAAGACGTGTTTTCTACGTCTCGATCGAGAGTACCGCAGGCTGAAATGATAGAGAGGATGGTGGATGAACGGGTGCACGACCGGTTGGCGGAGTCGGAAAGACGTCACGCTGAGGAGCTCAGACGTCACGCTGAGGAGCGTCAAGCCTACGAGGAGCGCCTGCGAAGACTTGAGGCTTTAGTATTGGGCCAGGTGCATGCTCCTACACCGACACCTACTCCTACACCGGTGTCTGCTCCTACTGCGACGACGGATACATCGATAGTGGTCGCCTCTCCTACACCGACACCTACTCCTACCCCGGTGTCTGCTCCTACCACGACGCCGGATACTGTCGATGATCCTACACCGACGTCTGCTCCTACCACGACGGCGGATACTCCGATGGTCGATCACCCTGCACCTTCTTCTCCTACCAGAGACACATTTCCTTATCAAAACCTTCTGGTTTGTTCTTTTTTCCTCCTTAGTTATTTTAACATTACTTTTAAAACAATCTAATTTTATTAGCTTTCTTACTGTTGTGAGTTGATGTAGGTGGCTAAATCATGTCGTCTGTTTCAAGTGTTGGATGGTGGGACTGTGCATGTTGCATTCGGTCGGGTTTTACAGACCGGACC
Organism: Limonium bicolor; assembly: GCA_023374045.1. Taxonomy (NCBI): domain Eukaryota; kingdom Viridiplantae; phylum Streptophyta; class Magnoliopsida; order Caryophyllales; family Plumbaginaceae; genus Limonium; species Limonium bicolor. The sequence goes on along the minus strand of CM041776.1, from coordinate 287,848,161 downwards.
GAACACTTTAGTACATTTCAAGGTTATCCCACCTCTGCACGCTCGTGTGATGGTAGACGACGTTGTGCGAGGTCATGAGGACTCTCCACTACCGTTGGAGTGGAATCAGTGGAGTAAAATATGTGAAGCAAAATCTTCAGTTGTTCCATGGCCATATTCTCTCATTGATGTCAGTGACAAGGTAAACTATTTACATGCTTACTGTTCAGTTTTTAACTTGACTTGACTGATATGTTAATTATTTATTTTTTGTATACTATTTGATTGATAAGGAATTAAAACCGGTTAAGAAGAGGAAAGTGGATAAGGGGAAGGAAGTTGTGAAATCAAATGAGGAGAGTCAGAGTGTGAGAAAGGAAGTGGTCAAACCTTTCGATATGACTCCTAGGAGAGCCGCCATTCTGACACCCCAGTATCTGAAGAAGTTGACAGACAAACAAAAAATGCTGTATGACTTTTTCATGACGAAGCCACAGGCTGTCACCAATTTCAACATGAAAGTGTCTAAGCATGTTTTCCACTCCTCCGAGCCCATAGATCTGATGATTACTGTGAGCGATTTAAGAGAATTTTTGATGGGAGACCTGCTTAACATCTCTGTGATTCAGGCCTATTGTGTGTAAGTATCTTTTAAATTATTAAATTATCTTTCATTTTTTTAAATCTATTTAACATATCTTATGAAAAAATGTTGTTTAGGTGCTTGACTACTAGACTGATATCGAACAAGAGATTATCTGCCATCTCTTTCTTGTGCCCGCAATGGATGTCAGCAAGTCAGGCCGCATTGGATGCGCAAGGATGTGCACAGCACGTGAGGGAGGGACTTGGTTCTGCGATTCAAAGAAGAAGCAAATATTTGCTGATCCCATATCATCAGATGTAAGTACACAATAACTGGAATTTTTTGCTTTCTAATTGTGATAATTAAAAATATTGTTCGACAAAACATTCTTTGTTTTATCTGTGGCAGCAATCATTGGATGTTGATGGTGTTGTGTATCGACAAATCATGCTTGTTGATACTAGACCCATTGGGCGGCCCTGATGACCTTCGAGAGATCGCTATAGAGAAATATTTGAAGGAGTGAGTATTCAAAATTTTAATGCATTCTTTATTTATTTTAAGTTTGTCCTACATTATTGACAATAAATGACTTCATTTTAAAATGCTGTATTTATGCAGGGGCCATAAGCTTGGTTTAAGTGATGCAAACAAACCATTCTCCATCTTGGACTTCCACTACATACGTGTAAGTAATCATTTGATTTATACATTTTTGTATTAAAGTTAAATGTTTAATGTTTTGATATGCCTAAAGTTGGTAATCCATGGACGTTGTTGATGACAGTGTCCTCAACAACGTGATTCACGAAGCTGTGGCTATTATGTGATGAGGTACATGTTCGAAATTGTACAAAATATTGACACACTTACTGATGATGACAAGGTAACCATACCAATCAAAGTTTTAGTTAAAGTTATTGCATTTTAAATAAAATTGTGTACTAACGACGATCAGTTTCTTTTTATGGACAGATTGTTTCGTTCTACTCAAAAGCAGGGAGGACGTACTGCAAAGGGGATCTGGACTTTGTAAGAGATCATTTATCTCAGTTTTGGTGTAAAAATTACTTGAGCCATTCTTAGATCTTATATATCCTACTGTAGTTAAACTTAGACTTTTGGTTTTTGCTGAAGCAACGTAGACTCTCAAACTTTGCAAAGTTCAACGTCTCAAACTTTGTAAAGTTTTAGTTAAAGTTATTGAAAGTTTTGTTTGCAATTCATTTTCAATGTTTCTATATTCAAACTGCAACTTGGTTTATATATGGTCATATAGTGTGGTTCGTTATCAAAGGGCAATACCAGTTGGATGCCCTGTACAGGTTGTACATACGATGGTAAATTGGGTTTGTTGGAAAATATATGTGGTAGAGGCTAAAAAAACAAAAAAAACTAAAAAAAATAATATTAATAAATACCACGGTTCACCCAAAACCGTGGTTTAAAACTCACTGGATGAGGAGTATAAACCACGGTTTAGCAAAAAACCGTCGTATAAAGAATACATTATACCACGGTTATTGATATAACCGTCGTATAAAACAGGTTATATACCACGGTTTCCCTGCGAACCGTGGTATAAAGTCCTCTGATCCAGCGACAAAATACACTTTAAACGACGGTTTTTTAGAACCGTGGTTTATAATCATACTTTTAAACGACGGTTTTAAACCGTGGTTTATTGCAATTTTCTGATATACCACGCGTGTAAAAACCACGGTTTATAACCGTGGTATATATGTAAAATAACCGTGGTAAAAAACATTTTCTGCACTAGTGTCACGCCTCTATACAGATGTCACCTTTTCAGGCTTTATATGGCAGACCGTGCCGCACACCTTCGTGCTGGGACGAGTCTAGTGAGACCGTCATCATTGGGCCTGAGTACTTGGAGCAAGTCCAGGCAGAAGTTCAGCAGATCAGAAACAATATGAAAGCAGCACAGGACAGACAGAAATCATATGCTGATGAGAGGCGACGAGACCTTGAGTTCGCAGTTGGCGACCAGGTATTTCTACGAGTTTCACCCATGAAGGGTGTATTCAGATTTGGTCAGAAGGGCAAGCTAAGCCCGAAATTTGTAGGACCCTACGCTATCATAGAGCGGGTGGGCCTAGTGGCATATCGACTTGATTTGCCAGCCGAGTTGGGCAAAGTACACAATGTTTTTCACGTGTCTCAGCTTAAGAAATACATGCCTCATCCTTCTCATGTTCTACAACCAGAGACACTCTCTTTAGAACCAACAATGCGGTATGTGGAAACACCGCAACGAATCTTAGACAGAAAGACACGAGATACTCGAAACAAATCAGTGAGTCTCGTAAAAGTTCTTTGGTCAAACCACGATGTGGAAGAGGCCACATGGGAACTCGAAGCTGATATGCGAGTGAAGTTTCCCTCATTGTTTACCGACTAGGCACTTTAGTCTAGGGTACGGGGGCGTACCCCTTCTTTTTGGGGGGTAGAGCCTTTTTCACTTTTGAGTTTAGTGTGCACTTTGTTGCACCTTTGTGCATTGCATTTGTTGCTTTTGTGCATTTCAGTTGTTGCACTTTTGTGCATTTCAGTTGTTGCACTTTTGTGCATTTCAGTGACACCTTGTCTTGTATGTGTTCTTGTGTAACACTGTGTTTAAATGTACCTTATACTTCTACTAGATGGTGTGTACCTTGTTACACTACAATAAAAGTTTATGTGCACTACTCTGCACTATCAGACATGAAAAGTGACTATGTTATTCTATACACTATATTGTCCCAAGTATTCCTGTTGTGTTTGATGTACACTGTGAACTTAGGGATATAGAGACTTGGGACTTGATCCCTAAAAACTAGATTGAGTTGTGGATACCTAGTGGAACTTGATTCCCCTACAACCTTACAATTTAGATATGAGACTTCGGGGCGAAGTCCTTTTTAAGGGGGGTAGATTGAAATACCCCAAATCTAAATAATATTATTTAATCATTATTTATTGGAATATAATCCAAATATAAATCATTTCACGTACGCATGCAAACCCATGCATGAAAACGTTACGTAAAAACAGTCGTTTCACCATAAACGCTAAAACGCCTTAAGAGCATATGGTCAAACATGACCTTGTATGACCCTCTAATATTCAAACTAAATGGTCATACAATTATTATATGAATATACAAATATATTCCCTAAGCTATATTCAGTCAAATACGCAAAATGCTCGGGAGTGCTCACACCCGCTCCTTAAAGCACGAAAAGTCCGGAGGAGTGCCGAGGTGGCACGAACTCCTATAAAATTAATTCCTAGAGTTCCTAACACCATTATTTATCATTCTAAAGAGAACCCACGAAGTGGTTTCTCAAAATTCAGCAAAAACCAAAGGAGGATTTCTTAGCGCTCCTTTTGGCCCGGGAGTGTCCCGATGGCCCGTAAATTATGTCACGGGTTGATATAACCCCATATAACTCAATATAACATCTTAGTATATGTTTATTTACTATAATAAGTGTTTACAAACACTTGGAACTCATAAGAACAATTGGTTTCCCAAAATTTCCTTAGAGCACAAAAACACACCTTCGGGTGTCACGAAAATGCGTTTTACGCAATTACCTTGTAGTTTTTGACATGCCACGAATTGGTAATCTTAAATGGGGTTAAAATGACCTTCTAAATAAGTTGGTGGACTAGTCAACAAGGCTCTCTATAGGGGCCGATTTTAAGGACAAAAACTAGTATATAAATTGCATTAAAAATTTATAAAAAGTATAGAACATGGTGACTCACCTTCCCATGTGTTATATTACTTAATGTCTAAGTATGTAGGTCTCATTTGACCATATAGCTGTCGAAATTATGCAGAAGAATAAGGCCATGTGAGCTAGGAAGAAAACAAAATGTAAAAAGGCAAAAAGTAGATCTAGATTCCTTTTCTTTTGATTCTTATAATTCAATGACCTAAATGCTTGGTCTTAGCTCATTAATGCCGATCATCATGCTCCATTCAGTCCCTAAAATCGTCCATATACAAGAGAGGAAGAAGACAAGTTATAACATTGAAAAATCAAAGGAATATCCTTACCTTTTCTCACCTTGTCTTTTAGTTTGCATTATTTTGCTCCACCTTGCCATGTTCTCCATTATGGCCGATTTCAATGCTGGAAAGGAGGGCATTTATTGAGCCAATAACTCATTGAATAAACTAAGGAAAAGTATAGTCTTTTGACATTAAGAATTAAGAAAACAAAAATCAAATCCAAGTCACTCCTTCCTTGCATTTACGTGAGCTAGGTCTCACTTTCTTCCTTGCCCTCTTCATCCACGGTTTAGGTAAGCTCCCTCCTCTTCTTCTAGCTTCATCTTCTTCCTTTGAAGCTCTTAAGTCCATTAATGGAGTTTTAACTTCTATCTTCATCTTTAAGGTAAATTCCTAGCATTTCTTGGCAAGTCTTGAAGCAAAACTCTTCCTAGCATAACAAGGTGTGTTCGGCTTCATTTAGTTCTCCAAGGAGATTGTCCAAACCAACATTAAACCAAGGAGCATCTCAAGGTAGGTTTTAAAGCTTGAAAATCCTTAAAGCACATTTTTATGTGTAACCAAGTTCTACCTCTTCTAAGTCTCTTTTCTTCTTCATTTTGATGAAGGGAAAAACTTGTTCTTCACCTACCTTAGGAGTGCCGAAATTATAAGGAGCAAAGTCTAAGGTAAAGTCTTATAAAACTACTTCCAAATCTACTTAAGATCTTTATTCAAGATCTAACTCCTAAACACCTTCACCTCTTGCATAAAACCGAAGAGGAGCATCAAGTTTACCTAGGAGAAAGCTTGGAGATTCAAGAAGAAGTTCAAGCACTTAACCACCTTTGTTAAAGAAGTAAGTTTACTAAGTAAATCCTTATATTATAAGCTTTGTTAAGCTTCTAAAAATTGTACAAAAATTATGTACACCTCTTAGGTATATTAATACCGAAACTATATGGTTTTATATGCCAAAAATATAACCTATAACATATAAGGAAAATATTTACCTTAAGACACATTTTTGTGTCACAAAGTTTATTTATGTTACATATAAATTAAGGCCGAAAGTTCAAGAGCAAAAGTACTCCATTTTGAGCTAAGAATTCATATAAGACATTACAATAATTTATACATGAGCTATATGACTCCTATGAATTTATTTATAATTACTTAGACATATAAATCCACTTTTATATAACATAAGGTCTCATTTAAATTATGGCCGAATGTTCTACTTGATAAATAAGTTTTAATGAGCTACTTAGGTATAAATTTATATCATAAAGTTTGGTGAGTTAAAAATATTCTATTAGTGTCTAAATGACTAATTAATTAAGTTATGTGGATTAAATGTAATTTTTACAAAGTTTAGTGTGCTTAATATAAAAACCGTGAGCTAAGGGGCTGTTTGGTGTAATTATAATATAATATAAGGTTAGGAATTAAGTTTAAGAATTTTAGATAATTTAAACAAGCTTGAAAATAACTTTTTATAAAGTTTTGGGCTATTATGTAATTTATAAAAGTTGTTATGAAAGTTTAGAATATAAAATGGGGCGAATTCATAATTAAGGAAATTATTAGGTTCGCTTTTGAATTTTAGAAGAATTAAATACTTAAAACTATAGTTTATAAGTTATTAAATAACTATTATTAAGTTTTGGGGTGAAAATGTAATTAATGGGAAGTTCAATGACAAAGCCGAATTGTTTTGGGGTTAGTTTGGTAATTTAAGAATTTATATATTTATATTCAGCATTTATGGATATTTGGAGGATTTAGAAGAAAGAATTTTGATTAAAGGAATTATGGAATTAGAACTATGGCTTATATAGTTATAAGGAATCTAAAGGTAACCAATGAATATTATTTAGGGTTAAAAGAAGAATAATAGAAACTATAAGAATTTTAATGTCCATGTATGACATATAAAATATAGTCAAGATATTACAAGTTGTTATATCACCTAGACAATTGGAATAAACAACAAATATAGTACATGAAAATATAAATACATATATGTACATTAAAGGATTTATAAATAAATCAAAAAGGAATAACAAAACAGTTATACATAAAATCATGAGGTAATTAAAAGAAATAAGACCTCACATGAAATAACAAATACGAGGTTTGTTAAAAGATTCAAAAGAATCATTATATAAGGGTAACATAAATTAACCCTCTCAGTTAATCCTATTCTAGGACTTTGTTTGACCAGACGTCGACCGGGAATTTACAAGTACAGTCTACGGTGAACGGTATGGGATTCTTGCAACCTGTTTCTAACGGATTACACTGGCTTGTGTGCTATCTGTTGTTTGAAATAACGACCAAGATAATTAATGTAAACTGTTGTTTTACTCTTGCACACTGTGGTATTATTTTATGTGCGTGATTGTTGCTGACTACAACGTGTATGTCCCACGCATACAAACACTACTATACCAGTGGATTAAATACCTGCGTTTCAGTATACCGAGGACTTGTACTCAAGTCTCTCACTAACTTCACTTTATAACATACGTCATTATCCTAAACGTGATAATTGACAATACACATTGTGTTCTTGTTTAACGTCTTTATATGACACTTAACAATTATATACTTCGAGATTGAGGAGCCCAGTTGGATCTGGCCATGCATGCTACGGGAGTTGTACCTGTCTCAGGTCGTCTCCTACTACGTCGCGACGGAACATTCAGTTGGGAGGAAGACTTTATTCCTTCCGGGATTCAAATGCCCTTCAGTTCGAGGAAGACTTTATTCCTCTAGTGGGTTCTTATTTCCCACGCCATTCAGTTCAGGGTTTAACTACGTTATCTCCTGGGGTTTTTATACCCAACCTTTCTTATAACGAGGTCACTATACCTCCACTATTTCAGATATTCAGTTATAACGGTCAGTCCCATTGTGTGGACCGACTATCAGTAAAGAATTTCAGTTCAGCTAACTCGACCTTCTGTGTCTTGTTCTATGTGACATTATTGTCCTTGTATGGATACTTGTTATTATCAGACTATGCTTGTTTACAGCTTTATAAAAATGAACTGCATGTATTCGACAAAGTAGTTGGTGTGGCCCGGTAGACGATGGGCTGCACGTTTTCCATACCAGCATTGTTTGCTGAGCCCCTTTGGGGGCACCCCCATTTTTCAGGTACCTGAAGTTGAGGAGATCACCACACTGAGTGTAGGTGGGGTAGACCAAGCTTTGGGAGTCTACTATTAGTTATTTGTTTTATTTCAGTATTGTACTTTTGAGTTTGATTCCTAGTATCTCGGGTTGTATCTGTATTCCAGACCGTGACACTTGAGGATTGTATTTGGACTTAGCCTTGTTGGTCACAATGGTGGAGACACTGGGTTGAGAACCGGTTCAAAATTTCTCAGCCAACAGCGTGTCTGAGAGCGACAGAATACTCCACTGTATCCTTGTCCACAACATAGCACCGCGCACACAAAGGAAACACATTGTCAACGTAAGGGATATTGGCTGCTATACGCTCTCAAGATGCGTCAAAAGATCGATCTCCCAAGGATGATCCTGCTCACATTCCACGAGAGCAGGACTGTTAACCAAGGAATGGTCCATGAAGGGATCATCACCCAGGCCCTGGTGGCGACAGGGTTGGACCTCTCAGTCCTCTAACCCTATCCAATATCGGTCTAAGACAAGGTTGGGCCAGAGATGCTGAACAAGATGGGCATCAAGACAAGTAGC